>PVJI01033978.1:0-10827 GCA_004026765.1 Micronycteris hirsuta | reverse complement strand
CCAGGTATGTCCGATAGCTTTTTTACCTTTTACCCACCACTAGTCATCTCTTCAGCATGTCTTTGCTGAGCTGGACCGTGTGTGCACTTCCCCCTGGCAGGCTTCTGCAGACATATGCTCCTCCTCCATCTTGCAATCAGTGGGTTTCAGGAAGGTCTCAGCTTTCAAGATTTAATTCTCTTTGCATTATGGGAAAAAAATTCTTTGGGGATTAAGTAAATTTTGCTTTCCCTTGGGACTGAAGCTAGGTTGCTTTAGGTCTATCATCTGTAGAATGCATCAGCTGCCTTAATGGCATGGTTGATTACAAGTAGTCTTAACTCTGTCGCCTGAGGAAAATATATTGGCCCATTACTGGTTTATACAGGTCAGGTATCTTTGTGCTGGGAGAGAGGAAAAATGAAAAGTGACAGCTGGTGTCAGCATGAGTTCTGCTTCTAAGCTCTGTTTGTAATGTATTTGAATAGAAAGTCCTCTTTATTTTCTTTCTGGTGTGAGATCTTTTTTTCAATTCAGTATCTAAATTATTTCATCTGTTAATATTCAAGGTGTTATCTATAAACTTAAAAAGATGTGTTCCGCTATATTTTTTTTAAAAAAGTCAAAGTATCACTAATGGTATTTCTATGAATAGAATCAATTAGCTGTTTTATAATAGACTATTATTCCTATTTTAATTCTATTAGAGAGTGAATCTTTTCATTATATAATATCTTGTACAAATCTACTGTTGTACTTTTTTTGAAATTCAGAAGTGAACTGTTAGAGTAATTATGACTGAACAGGAAGTTGTGAAAGGGTTGTTTTTGACAAGTTTGAGACTGGTTTGAAGATAAAAACAAACAAAAAAAACAACAATAAAACCCAAATCAAATTATTCCCTTGGTGTTGTCCCAAACTAATATTGTTTTGTTATTCATTTTTAGAAAGTTTTTATATTCTGGGTGAATAAGTGGCCTCTGTAAAAATAAGAACAGGTAATAAACATCAGAGAAGTACCTGGTATTGAGTGGTTTGAGTGTTCACAGCCATTTTGGGGCAGTATCAACTATCAAACATAAATTTATCATAGCAGCCTTTTCATTGCATTTAAGAGGTAGAAAAGGAGGTAGGTGCAGGTGGATTTGGTTATTCCCATAGGACACTCCTAAAACTTAAGCATATGGACAGGAAAGCTGACATTAGAGATTTACAACAGGATTGGAAGAAGTCCATAAGGTCAGATACCCTATTTGTGTTCTCAACCATCTTTCTTTAATAGATATGTGTTGAGTGCTTGCCATCAGCTCAGGGATAGAGCTATGACAATATATGATGCAATTCTCACCATCAAATTTTATTTCTCACCATCAAAGCTAGTCGTTTAGTAGGGTGATAGTCATAATAAAAATAATTACCAAAAGGTCTTTTTAAGCGACAGTTACAAGAGTGCCATAAAAAGACATCCGTGTTGTCCTGAAGGCATCTGATTTGAGACCTAACCTAGTCTGGCTGGTTTGGGAAGACTTCCTTGAGGAAATGATATGAATTTATAGTTTGCAAGATAAGTAACAAGCAGGTGAAATGGGAGGGGAACAGCTTCTTGGGCAGTGAAGTTAGCATGTGCAAAGGCCCAGAGGCCCTGATGCAGGATCTTGGTGCATGAGAGGAACAGAAAGAAACCAGAGAGGGTAGACAGACCAAAATGTGGAGACAGTGGTACAGAAGGAAGAGAAAGTAGGAGTATAATGTTTGACCAGAGTCTCAACTCAAATCAGGTGAATCCTAAAGGAAACATGTCTAATTACTGGTATGCCTTTGATTACTTTCGGCCTTTGTTTTCCCTCAGTATTCTTGAAAATCTGGGAGCGCACCTCTAACTCTCTCAAGAAGGCAGAGTGGTTGCTTTGGTGATTCTGAGTGGCGCCAATGGATATTCCACATAACAATTCTATTTTGGATGGAATAAATATTATCTTCTTGAGATCATGCTACAATACTTTTCTGATTAGAATATTTTTTGAAAAAATTTCTTGACTAGTATTAACAGATGGAACTAGTCACTTTTGTTTCTAAGTCCAGGAGAGATCTGTAGTTTGAAAGCAGTAAAACTTAGAGACTGAGAACAATTGTTAGGGCCAGATAGACCTAAATTCAAATCCTGTCTGCCAATTAATATTTGTGTGACCTTGGACAATTTACTTATTTCTTTTCTGCTTCATTTTTCTCCTCTGTTAATTGAGGAAGACAGACACATAGCCCAGAGCTTTGGGAATGGGACGTGCTCCACAAACTTCAGTGTTGGTGTAAATATTGAGGGAAAGTAGCAATTCGTAAACAATTCCTGGCTAAGATTTGGTGGCTTCTACCTATTCTTCCTGCTACTTTTTGATTCTGCTCAGGACACAGGAGGCACCTCAGGATAACCAACAGGAATCCTTCACTCCCTGCTTCAGAGTAAGACATTCTTCTATGCCACGAGACTGTCGATTCCATGAGAAATTAGTCCCGAAGTAAATTCCCATGGGAACTTGTACTGTATACCTAGCACTGAGCATAATGTGTGCACCTAGAAAATAGTACACATCAGTTGAATACCAACAACAAAAATAAGTAAATAAATTAAGGCAAGTGTTTGGAACTTGGGTAGTTTCTCCTGTTCACCCAACACTATGTTCAGTTTGGGCAGGTATGGGAGAGCATATTGTTCCCCCTTCTTTAAAGGTGCAGCGCATATAAACAGGAAAAACAAAAACCAGATAGCGAAACCTAGGTATCTTCACCTGATACTAAGTTCAGCCTGTGTGCTGAGGCTCATATTCACACGTTTTCTTTCCAAGGTATTTTAGAGCCACTTCTTTTTTTTTTCCCCATTTCTTTTTTTTTTAATTACTTCATTGTTGTTCAGTTACAGTTGTCTGCATCCTCTCCCCTCCCCTCTCCCCACCTCCTCCAAACCCACCTCCCTCCCCTGCCTCCACCCTCCCCCTTGGTTCTGTCCATGTGTCCTCTATAGTGGTTCCTGAAAACCCTTCTCCCCATACTCCCCTCCTCCCTCCCCTCTGGTAGAGCCACTTCTTAATCAGCTTTAAATTTGAAATCATGAAATACCAGCAGATGACCTATATTAAAAAATTCTTTAATTTTGAAACATTTCAAACATGAAAAATTGTATAAAATGTTTAACAGATATCCCCATGTAGATTTAACAAGTTAGTATTTTGCAATAGTTTCTTCAAATCTTTTTATGGTTTTTAAAGCTTGCTAATTCTGTGTCAGTGTATGTCCTATTTTATTTCTATTATACTTTATTCATGTCTTTACTCTTGATCAATCTTACTAGAGTTTTTTAAAAAATACATTTTTTCAAACAACCAGCTTTGCTTTCTTTTCTGTTTATTCATTATTATTTTTTTAATGTATTTTATTGATTATGCTACTACAGTTGTCCCATTTCCCCTCCTTTATTCGCTTCCACCCTGAGCACTCCCTCCTGCCCACATTCTCCCTCTTTAGTTCATATCCATGGGTCATATATATAAATTCTTTGGCTTCTCCATTTCCTATGCTATTCTTAACCTCCCCCTGTCTGTTTTCTACCTACCGTTTATGCTCTATACCTTTTCCCGCTCTCCCCCCACACACTCCCCCACTGATAACCCTCCATGTGATCTCCATTTCTCCGATTCTGTTACTGTTTTAGTTGTTTGCTTAGTTTTTTTTTGTTTGTTTGTTTTACGTTTGGTTGTTAATAACTGTGAGTTTGTTGTCATTTTATTGTTCATAGTTTTGATCTTTTTCTTAGATAAGTCCCTTTAACATTTTATATAATAAGGGCTTAGTGATGATGAACTCCTTTAACTTGACCTTATCTGGGAAGCACTTTATTGGCCATTCAATTCTAGATGATAGCTTTGCTGGATAGAGTAATCTTGGATGTAGGTCCTTGCCTTTCATGACTTCAAATACTTCTTTCCAGCCCCTTCTTGCCTGCAAGGTTTCTTTTGAGAAATCAGCTGAGAGTCTTATGGGAATTCCTTTGTAGGTAACTGTCTCCTTTTCTCTTGCTGCTTTTAAGATTCTCTCCTTATCTTTAATCTTGGCTAATGTTATTATGATGTGCCTTGGTGTGTTCCTCTTTGGGTCCAACTTCTTTGGGACTCTCTGAGCTTCTTGGACTTCCTGGAAGTCTATTTCCTCTGCCAGATTGGGGAAGTTCTTCTTCATTATTTTTTCAAATAAATTTTCAATTTGTTGCACTTCCTCTTCTCCTTCTGGCACTCCTATGATTCAGATGTTGGAAAGTTTAAAGTTGTACCAGAGGTTCCTAAGCCTCTCCTCATTTTTTTGAATTCTTGTTTCTTCATTCTGTTCTGGCTGAATGTTTCTTTGTTCCTTCTGCTCCAAACCATTGATTTGAGTCCATTTTACTTCCTGTCAGTGTTGGTTCCCTATGCATTTTTCTTTATTTCATTTTTCATAGCCTTCATTTTTTCATCTAATTTGCGACCATATTCAACCAATTCTGTGAGCATCCTGATTACCAGTGTTTTGAACTGTGTTTTGATCTGATAGGTTGGCTATCTCTTCATCACTTAGTTGTATTTTTTCTGGAGCTTTGATCTGATCTTTCCTTTGGGCCATTTTTTTTTGCCTGGGGCGCCTTAGGTGTTCATCAGGATGGGGCAACTCACGTTGTTGCGTTGTGACGCTGAAGGTGGAGGAGGAGTCTGAGAGGGAACAATGGTGCTTGCTCTGCTCTCTGCCGGCTTTCAGTCACTTCCCCCACTACCCACAAGCAAACTGGACCCTTCTGGTGCTGATTCCCAGGCAGGTGGGCTTGTGTACGTTCTAGGACCCTGTGGGTCTCTCCAACCAACTCTCCTGTGAGTCTGGGAGTACCTCCTGCTCCTGCCTCAGCCTCCACAGGTGTCTTCAGTCAGAGTTTGAGGCTTTATTTCCCAGAGCTGGAGCTCTGGGTTGTGCGGTCTCGCTCCCCAGTTGTTCCTCTGGGTTTATCTGCACACAAATGTGGGACCTCCTGCTCCACCAGCTGCCGCCTTTCTTTGAGTTCTCTGCACCTGGCTGCCCAGCTCCACTCTGCCTACTGGTCTACATGAATGTTTCTTCTTTAACTCCTTGGTTGTCAGACTTCCATACAGTTTGATTTTCTGTCAGTTCTAGTTGGTTTTGCTTTTAAATTTGTTGTCGTCCTTCTTTTGGTTGTGTGAGGAGGCACAGTGTGTCTACCTATGCCTCCATCTTGGCCGGAAGTTTTATTTTTTTTACTTAAAAAATTCTATTTAGCACCATCCCAGACATTCTGAGACAGACATTTTTCATTATCTATGTATGTATTTTGTAATTTATACCATGACTTTCATATAACTCAAATTATTTAGATGTTTAGAAATATTTTAATTTGTTTAAAATGTTTATATTTAATATTTAAAAACTTCTAAAACATGAGCATCTTTTGTTACTGGTTTTAACTTTTATTCCTTAGTTGTAAGCACAGTGTACAAGACACTGATTCTTTGGAAGTTGGCTAGTGATGGGTTCTTGAACACAGAGGTGCAAGAGGGAAAAATGATGCTGCAGTGGAACCTTTGGGCACTTAGAAGTTGTCCCCGTTTACGCTCCCATCTTCCAAAAAAGAGTTGATGGGAGGACGATACAATGGAAGTGAAATTAAAGGAGGGTAAGTTCATGGTGGAAGTGGAAAAACAAACTTGTTTCTTTATTTTGTTGCCCCAGATCCTCAAATAGTTTACATTTTCTTTAAAAAGAGGAGGAAAAGAAAACAACATTTTCTTTTCAGATGGAACAAAAATCCCTTTTCTTCCTTTTTTTGAGGGATGCCAAATATACTTTTTTTGTGTGTAGCTGTCTTCTAGTCAATTATATTTCTTCCTGTTATAGTCAAACATGAATTACAGAATAAGGTTTCAGGTAATGTGCATCACTTATGGTAAAAATTTTGTATAGAGCAATACATTTAAACTTCTATTCTTTGCAAAAAATTCAATTATGTAGTGGTTTCCTGGAAAGAGTTATAATTTCATGAGTTTGTAATTATCTAGTCCCTGTATGTGGTCCGCATTGATTTTCCATTCTCCCAATTTAGAGCTGCATCTCCGAGAACCTGATAAGTACCCTCTCTGCTTTACGGTAATTTGTTGCTGAGGAGCATTTTGTGGGAACCTAAAATTTTTTAGTAGTCTGATAGGAGACTGATAGTTATATTAATGGGTCTGTAATGATTATCTGACAGAGGAAAAATAATATCTCTTGCCTATTCTCTGGTTAAAATAAACAATTGGGAAGCTTTGTTTGACTTACTAATAGAATTGATGATCCGATTTACCATATTATTTGTGTAAAAATATCAATTAGTATTTTAAATGAAGCTTTGGGAATCTAGATTGGCCAGCTAGAGGTAATAAAGATACAGATTACCGTATTATGCCATGTATAATGTACTCCTATTTATAGTGTGCACCCATGCTTTTGGCCCAACTTTCAGGAAAAAATCTTTCATTTTAATTTTTTTTTTAGATTTTATTTTTTAATTTATTTTTAGAGAGAGGGGAAGGGAGAGAGAGAGGGAGAGAAACAGCAATGTATGGTTGCCTCTCACATGGCCCTCATGGGGACCTGGCCTGCAACCCAGGCATGTGCCCTGACTGGGAATCAAACCAGGACCCTCTGGTTCTCAGCCCGCACTCAATCCACTGAGCTACACCAGCCAGGGCTCATTTTAATTTTTTAATTCAATTTTTTATTTATTTATATTTAGAAACAAAATCGATTATTGTATTCTAGGGTATTATTTTGCATATGGATAGCATTATTGCTTTCTAGAGTTATACTTTTAACACAAAAGCATATAAATAAAAGAATTAAAAACATTTGTATAGATATGGAATTAGTATTACCCATGTGTAGTATGCATCCTTATTTTTCCCTAAAAATTTTGGGCAAAAAAGTGCACATTATACATGGCAAAATATGGTAATCTTATTAGAGGCATAATACTGTGTTAGCTATCTCTGGTTTATTCCACTGAACTAAGCTTCTTAGAAGCAAAATCTCTGGATTATGAATATAAAAATTCACTTGGTTGTGTTAAAAGAGATGAGAAGTTGTACTCTATTGAATAGTGTCCCTCAAAATCGTGAATTGGTTTTGTCCCCTGGTACCTGAGAATGTGACTTTTTTTAAAATACGGTCTTTTTAAATGTAATCAAGTTAAGAAGAGCTCGTACTGGGTTAGGTTGGGCCCTAATCCAATGACTGGTGTCCTTAGAAGAGCGCGGGTGAGACGCAAGCACAAAGACAGGACACAGGGAGAACCATGTGCAGATGGAGGCAGAGATTGGAGGGTTTGTCTACGAGCCGAGCAACACCCAGGATTCTTAGCCACCACTGGAAGATAGGAAGAAGCCAGGAAGGGTTCTCCTATCTTCAGAGGGAGCATGGCTCCACCAACACCTTGATTCCAGATTTCTGGCTTCCAAAACTATGAGAATAAATTCTTTTTGGTTTTAAGCTATCCCGTTTTTGGTAATTTATTATGGCAGTTCTAGGAAACTAATATAGAAAGCATTTTGATTATATCATAACTGCAATGTAAAAACAACGAGTATGTGTTGGACATGCCCGAGCCTACATAGAAGAGGAAAGGGAGTGAGTCTGAACCTTCTGGAAATGCATTGCATCTCAAAAGACATTAACAGTTCTTCACTGAGGGTACTCGTGAGCTTAACTCCTGGGAACCTATCATAGTTTTTACAGTTTGTTTTCCATAGCTGACATTACCCAGGGGAAATCAGTATAAGAAAAGACTCCTGCACAACAATAAAAAATAGATCTTAAGCTCACTAGGTCCCTGGTGGGCTTTCACTTATTTATTTATTTTTGAATTTGAGAGCTCATAAGAAAATTATGGCCCCTATTTTCTGTGGGGTCCCCCATTTTCTAAGAGACCAGCTCTTTCCTTACTTCTATTTCTATTCAGTGCCTTTCTTGTTCTGTTTCCTCTTTTTATTTCTCTGGGAACTTTTGCTACAATAATATTCTTTTAAATATTTTGATCTAACAGGAATTATGCATCTTTTTAAAAAAAAATTTTACTTATTTATTTATTTTTAGACAGAAGGGAACAGAGGGAGAAAGAGAGGGAGAGAAACATCAATGTGTGGTTGCCTCTTGTGTGCCACCTACTGGGGACCTGGCCTGCAACCCAGGCATGTGCCCTGACTGGGAACCGAACCGGCAACCCTCTGGTTTGCAGCCCATGCTCCATCCACTGAGCTGCACCAGCCAGGGCAAATTATGCATCTTTTAAGTGAAAGTATTGTTCCTGTCAGCTAGATTTGTCTCCTTTTAATTTTTAGAATGTTTTTGATTGATGACTGTGGTACAAGATCCCAGTGTTTGTCAGTGAATGTTAAAGTGGTGCAGATGAGCAACAAGAACAACTACAACCAAATAAAGTGGTGCAGAGTTTTTAGTGACCACTCAGCTTCAGATGTTGGATGAGCTGATCATTTGGATGCTGCCTGAATGCTTGAACCCTGAAGTGGGGAGGCAAACAAATGTTTAAGTGTGTCAGCCAGTGGAACAAATGAGAGATGGGCTAGCTGTGATCAAATCAGCAACATGTGCCATATTCATCTTAGGCTGATTTTGGTCGTACAGGAAAATGGGAATGTGGAAACAGAGGCCTGATGTTAACAGATCTCCTAATTTTCTGAGGAAGATGTAAATCTAAGTTTCAAGAACCGTGAAGGTGTGAGATTTTATCCTGCTTGCAAGTTAACAAGTTAGCCTGCTGCAGTTTCATCTCTGCTGGCAGAAGACAGGGCACTCCTGGACAGAGACAAAGGACTTTGTTATTCATGGCCATAGCAGTAACCAGAATAGCAACATTTTTAATATTTGTATCATGAGCCTTTATGGCACCTTCACACATAGTGCGTTGTATTACTATAGAGAAATTTTAAATTTAGGAAACCTGAGTCTTTATAATAGGAAGTAAACATGCTTGTCCTTTACTCTCGAGGGAGATAGCTCTCTTCTAACACTGTCCACTGTACAGACATCCTTGGAAGGATAGTCCAGAACAATCTCAAGCAATGTAGAATCCTGTATTTTTATAATAGCAGTGTTACCTTTCAGAATTTATTTCCATGGGTTATATTAAAATGACATTTTTATATGTCATTTAAATTAAGCTTTAAAGTTAAAGTCTAGGAAGTATTCATTTACACTCTTGATCCTAGAGTTATATTTCATAGCTCATTGTACTAACGAAACAAAGTTTAGGGATTGATATTAGACGCAAAAGTTCTGGCCAAGATGGAAGTGTAGGTAGAAACCCTTCACTTCCTTGTACAACCAAAAGGAGGATAGCAACCAATCTAAAAACTATAAACAACCATAAGTGCCACAAAATCAAACTGCATGGAGCTCCGACATCCTAGGAATCAAAGAAATAGTCAACCAGACTGGTGCACAGAGACAAAGAAATATGGTCCAAATGAAAGAACAGAGCAAAACTCCAGAGAAGGAGCCAAGCGATGAGGAGATAGCTAACCTATCTGATGTGGAATTCAAAACATTGGTGATCAAGATGCTCAAAGAACTGAGTGAGCTTGGTTGAAAAATGAAAGAACATATGAAAACTACCCGAAGTGAAATAAAGCAAAATATTCAGGGAACCAACAGTGACAGGAACGAAACCAGGACTCAAAGCAATGATTTTGAACAAGGGAAGAAATAAACATCCAACTGGAACAGAATGAAGAAAGAAGAATTCAAAAAAATGAAGAGAGGCTTAGGAACCTCTCAGACAACTTTAAACATTCCAATATACAAATTATAGGGGTGTCAGAAGGAGAAGAACAAGAGCAAGAAATTGGAAACTTACTTGAACCAATAATGAAGGAAAACTTCCCCAATCTGGCAAAGGAAATAGATTTCCAGGTAGTCCAGGAAGCCCAGAGAGTCCCAAAGAAGTTGGACCCAAAAAGGAATACACCAAGGCACATCATCATTAAGTTACCCAAGATTAAAGATAAAGAGAGAATCTTAAAAGCAGCAAGAGGAAAGGAGACAGTTACCTACAAAGGAGTTCCCATAAGACTGTCAGCTGATTTCTCAAAAGAAACCTTGCAGGCAAGAAGGGGCTGGAAAGAAGTATTTTAAGTCATGAAAGGCACGGACTTAACATCCAAGATCACTCTATCCAGCAAAGCTATCATTTAGAATGGAAGGGCAGATAAAGTGCTTCCCAGATAAGGTCAAGTTAAAGGAGTTCATCATCACCAAGCCTTATTATATAAAACGTTAAAGGGACTTATCTAAGAAATTGAAGAAGATCAAAAACTATGAACAATAAAATGACAACAAACTCACAACTATCAACAACTAAACCTAAAAAAAAAAACCAACAAGAATGAAAACAGAAACAAACTAAGCAAACAAATAGAACAGGAACAGAATCAGAGAAATGGATATCACATGGAGAGTTTTCAGTGGAGAGAGGGAGGGGAAGAATGGAGGGTGAAAAGGTACAGGGAATAAGAAGCATAATTGGTAGGCATAAAATAGACAGGAAGAGGTTAAAAATGGTATAGGAAACTGAGAATTCAAAGAACTCAATTCATGTACAACCCATAAACATGAATTAAGGCAGGGGTATGCTGGAGGGTTGAGGGTGAAGGGCGGAGGGATAAAGGGGGAAAATTGGGAAAACTGTAATAGCATAATCAATAAAATATACTTAAAAATATCGGATACCAATCATTTTATTTTGCTGTGTATGGAAACAACCCTTTCAAA
>PVJI01033977.1:0-10829 GCA_004026765.1 Micronycteris hirsuta | reverse complement strand
CAGATGGCATCTGTTTTGAATGGCAAGTTTGCCAGCCTCATTAAAGAGTTTGTGATCATCGACTGCCGGTACCCGTACGAATACGAGGGGGGCCACATCAAGGTATGGCTTCCGGGGGCTTGCTGGTGAGCCCTGCTCCCACTGGAGGCACAGAAGGAACCCCCGGCAGCGTCTGTGCCTTTTTTTCTTTTTTTCTTTTTTTTTTTTTTTTTTTTTTTTTTTTTTTTTTTTTTTTTTTTTTTTTTTTTTTTTTTTTTTGAGGGGGTAGGGGGAGAGAAAGAAACATCGATTTGTTGTTCACTTATTTATGCATTCATTGGTTGATTCTTATATGTGCCCTGACCGGGGATCAAACCCACAATCTTGGTGTATTGGGAGAACGCTCTAACCAATGTTCAGGGCCAGCATCTGTGACTTTTTAAAAGGAGGGTGGTGACACCTGGCTGTTTATCAGCTGACAAGCTGGTTGTGAGAATGAGGGAGCACTGTGGGAAGGCACTGACTCCGGCGTGCTGAAGGAAAGCTCCCTGGTCTGCACTACTATCCACCGTGTTGTGCAGCCGATGCTCCTGCTGCGGCCCTCACACCGTCACCCCAGCAAGACCTTTTCTAGGCGGTGCGCTCTGGTCTCTAAGCCCCCTAGAGCCCTCTGGCAGCACGGTTAAGCTGCCTGGTGGAAAGGGGTGTGAGGGCACACTTTCCCAGGAAGAAAGTAAATGTTTGTGCGTTTTAATCTTTTAACCATTAAAATAGTGTTAAAGTATGGTAAGGAGGTAATTGAAGTACACTATTAGTGTTTGCCACGGTCGTGTGGCTTTTGAAAGTCCCCGAATTCACAAATAGCACTCGCAAAGTATGCACAGGCATAACAGAATTCGAGGTGCCTGTTTAAAGATCCTGCTTGTGGAATCACTACTGCAAGTGTGAGACATGGGTGCCAAGAGTCTGTGGTGCTTCTTCACAGGGCGCCGTGAACTTGCACATGGAGGAGGAAGTCGAGGACTTCTTACTCAAGAAGCCCATCGTGCCTGCAGATGGCAAGCGTGTCATCGTGGTGTTCCACTGTGAATTCTCTTCCGAGCGGGGCCCTCGCATGTGAGTGCTGCGCCGGACTGGTGCTCTGCGGGGTGTGGCACGTGGCTTGTTTCTGGAGCATCCTGCTGCAGAAACAGGTCATTTCCGTGCCGTCGCCTGCACCACGGCCTGTAAATACATGGTTTCGAGAAAGTATAAATTCACATGTAGCAGACATTATCTGAAATTCTTCTCTACCTAGCGGTCACTAGATGTCATGTACGACTCCCTTGAATGGAATTAATAATGGGCTGGGCCTAACCAGTTCAGTTGCTTCTGGGCTTCTGTAGTCCGGCCCGTCTGTGACGCTAGTGTTGCCCGTGCAATGTCCCCAGGGGGTCTGACCTCTGCGTCAGCACCCCCGCTCCTCAGTCAGTCCTTGCCATGGTTAGGCGTGCCTCGCTGTTTAAGCTTCCTTTACGTGGAGTTGAACTCTGGCCCTTCCTGTTTCCACCACTGTCCTCAGTGCTACCTGTGGGGCTACTGTTCTCAGGGCATCCTTTGAGTAGAATGTAGTGGCTCTTTATGCAAACGCCAGAAAAGTGTGAAAGCCTCACTGCAGAACTTGACAGGATGCTGTCAAACGCTTGTCCGATCGATGTTTGCGAAGGAGTGGGCTATATGCTCTCACATTACTGCCATGTTAGAAGTGAAAGGAAGTGTCCCCTAAACATACCCCTTATCAGCACAAACTTCTGCTAGGGCTTTGGTGACTAAGGCCCTGTTACTACCCAAAGATATATTTTATGCCAAAATAGGCGAGCTAACCTTGCTTTGCCGCCCTCGTCCTGTATAGGTGCCGCTACGTGAGAGAGAGAGATCGGCTCGGGAACGAGTACCCCAAACTCCACTACCCTGAGCTGTATGTCCTGAAGGGCGGGTACAAGGAGTTTTTCCTGAAGTGCCAGGTGAGACGGGCTCTCTGGAGGGCATGGTCCGCCCTTGCCCAGGTTGGACAGTTGGGTCTGTCTGATGGTCATGGCTGTTTGTTGCTGGGTGTCTGGGGTTTTTCCCTGCACTAGAGGGGCCCTAGAGCCCATCGTGAGGTCTCCATTCCTGCTCAGCCTCGCAGCCCCAGGGAGGGAGGGCGCAGGAGTAGGAGTGAAACAGATGTACCCTGACCTCCCCCATTCTTGCCCCCCAGACTCACTGTGAGCCCCCCAGCTACCGGCCTATGCACCACGAGGACTTTAAAGAAGACCTGAAGAAGTTTCGCACCAAGAGCCGGACCTGGGCAGGGGAAAAGAGCAAGAGGGAGATGTACAGCCGCCTGAAGAAGCTCTGAGGCCCGCAGGGCAGGCGGCAGCAGCCTGCGCCTCCTCCGCCCTCCTCCCCTCTTTGCTGCAGAGAAACCTGAGCAAAGGGGCCAACTCTGTGACTTTGGAGAGAGAGCCTGGGGCTTCCTGCCTTAAACCGTACCTTCCACACTCCCCGGGCCAGCCCAGAGCACCCTGCTGGCTGCGCCTTCCATCCCTGCGTCAGCACTGCCTCCCACCGCTGTCACGTGCCCCGTTTGGAGCACCAAGTCAACACGCGCTCTGCCTCTTGGTCCCCACAGCTGGAGAACCACGTGGGGCGTCACCGGGTCCTGTCCCTTCCGTGAGGGGAGAGCTAGGAGAGGGAGTGACCTAAGACAACGGAAGTGCTGCCGGCCAGACACCAAAGACAGCCTGGGAAGGAAATGGTCTCTGTGGGGTCACCCGTATCTTTAATTTATTCAACCTCATCAATCACTTTATTATTTTTTTTTAACTCCTGGAAACTTTTATTTAACTGCTCTTTAAGTCAAAATACTGCCATTTTATCATCCCAAGGACTACCTCTGCTTTTAATTAAAAGGGGGGGAGAAGAGGCCAAATGTGAGTGTGGGACAGAAGTAGCTCTGTGGCCCCCAGTCTGGGGCTGCTGCTATTTAAAGCCAAAGACTGAGATGCCGGTGGGAGCGGGCACTGGACTCGGCCTTGCCTGCAGGGCACAAGCTACACCTCCGGGACCTACCTCGAAGACCACTGAGGTCTGTTTGTTGGGGGGTGAGACCCTGTGATGTTGGCTGGCGCAGGAGTCTATGCGGAAAGCACTTCGGGCAGCTTCCATGGGGCCACCCCGGGTCAGTGTTGGAACGTGGTAGTGTAGGTCTCCCGAAGTAGGGGACTGGGATGGGGGGGGGACATACACTGAGTGTTCTGTCAGTCTGGTACTCTGATAGCTTTTGATTTTCTAAAAATAGTCCTTTTCTAAGTCAAGGAGTATCAAATCAGTGTTGGCTGGCCCATCCAAGGGTAGGGCGAGGGGCTGGGAGCCCTGGGCTTTAGGAGAAGGGAGTGGGTACGGGCATAGCGAAGACTGGGATATTTCTCAGGAGACAGTGTGGTAGGTTGTGAAGGTAAAACTCTCCGAGTTTATCATGTTTTAATTTGAGGGACAGGGAGTGTTGGATCGGATTGTCACCAGTTGCTTCCTCATCTAACCCCATGTAAGGGAAGTAGGGGGTCTCAAAGGAGCGCCTCCCATCCGTGGAGTGGGGGCTGCCTTGACTGACTCGGGACAGGCCTGTTTGGTTCTGCTCATCCCCACCCTCAGGCGCCAGCCCCCTCGCCATCTCTGCACCCCTGGGGTGCAGCTGAGTATGTCCTGTATACAAGAGCGCGTCCCCCTCTTGCCTTGGTTCCCCATTCTGGAGCCGGGGAGGGGACCAGGGACACTGGAGCTGCCTGGTTGCTGTGTTAATGGGTTTGAGCTGCATTTGGCTGGAAAACAATCTTGTTAGAAAAGTGCATGGGGACCGGCGGGACAGGGAGAGGCCCTGCACCCCCCACGCACCGAGACATCACAGTTGGTCTCTATAATCCTGTTTGTAGGGGTTCTGTCTTTCGCAGGCCTGGAGAGGGAGGCGGAATGGCGTTCAGATTGTGCCTCTTGGAGCAGCGTTGCTGACCGACTGTTGACAGGCTCTGAAAATAAACCGCCAGTCCTGAACCCGTGCTCTCTGCCTACATCGTGATTCAAAGGGAATTGTTTCCCTCTGCGGTTCTGGGACTCCGCTT
Organism: Micronycteris hirsuta; assembly: GCA_004026765.1. NCBI lineage: Eukaryota > Metazoa > Chordata > Mammalia > Chiroptera > Phyllostomidae > Micronycteris > Micronycteris hirsuta. The sequence goes on along the minus strand of PVJI01033977.1, from coordinate 6,711 downwards.
GACTAAAACCGGTGGCTGGGGCAGCCGCATCTCCTCCGTGGCCTTCAGGGGTGGCTGGAATGACCTCCAGTTATACCCTGAGTCCAAAAACGGTTTAGGCTGATTCAGGTTGACTTGCGTGATGAAAGAGCGACGGCATAAGCTTGCTGAACCACTGGCGTTTCCTCACAAAGCCTCGGTTCTCTTGGATTAAGCAACAGGCCAGAGGGACCCTGAAGGGTATAGGAGTTTCCGCTGTTTCCTGGAAGCCATAGAGGCCACTACAGAAGGAAACAGGACAGGTGTTGCTGAGTCATGGCCCCACACACACACGGCCAGAGAAAGCCAGGAATGTGATCCTGGGGGTGACAGCCAAATGGGCAAACACTGGAGCAAACATCTTAGAGTGACACCACCTGGGGTAGAAAAGAGCTCGTGTTCTTTCCTATGTATTTCTTTTTTAAAGATTTTATTTATTTTTAGGGAGAGGGGAAGGGAGGGAGAGAAACATCAATGTGTGGTTGCCTCTCACATGGCCCTCACCGGGTCCCTGCCCACAACCCAGGCACGTGCCCTGACTGGGAATCAAACCAGCAACTTTGGTTCGCAGCCTGTGCTCAATCCACTGAGCTATACCAGCCAGGGCTTTTCTTTTAAATCTTCCATAAATGTAGCAAAGGCTAAACTCTAAAATATTTCACCCATGGTCCCATCTCAAGTCAAACTTCATTGAAACATTGTGTTCCCTTCTAATTTGCATCTATAGTAGAGGCGTTATTCCAGCCTCTTACATACATAATGTGTAAGGAAATGAAGTCCCCTGTATTCCCAACCAGTTTCCAGGGTTACTGTCAGTGTTTCTGTGTTGTGAAGGCTTGGAGGTTCCCAGAATACGAAAAGGACTAGCTGTCCTTCACCTGGCACCCATTTCCTCCCGTGTGGCTTTTTAAGCCTTCCAAAGAGACATGGCATGGCTAAGCATCCCCCCCACCCCCACTCCAGTCAGTTCTTGTCGCATTTTTTAAAGTGCTGTATAGTGATGACTTTTAAAAAAGATTTTATTTATTTTTAGAGAGAGAAGGGAGGGACAAAGGGTGAGAAACATGGACGTATGAGAGACATTGATTGGATGCCTCTCTCGTGCCCCCATCTAGGGACCTGGCCCACAACCCAGGTATGTGCCTGACTGGGAATTGAACTGGCAGCCTTTCAGGCCGCAGGCCAGCACGCAAACCACTGCGCCACACCAGCCGGGGCTAGTGATGACTTTCAACTTGACATAGAAACCGTATGGCTACTCAAACCCATCCCATATTAGCATGTCTTCCCAAAGACAAGATTCTGTATTCCTAATGAGAAGATTAAAAAGTTTTGATTAATTTGTCCACATAAATTCCATTTTATGGTGGAAATAGACAAATGTCTACTTGTAGTTAATATCTGTACGTATTTAAAAAGTACACCTAAGATGTTAATTTAGAAATGCTGCTTTTTCTCTCAAAAAAAATTTTAAATTCAACATCTATTTCTGTACCAGGTACTAGTTTTCATGAAATCAACTTTTATTCAAATTATTTAATAGGACACAGTTCATGTGTGAAAAACGATGCCCAAGACCAAGTATTCATTCTTATAATTAGGGTTTTTTAATTTGTTGCATAAGTATGTGCTTATGGCTTCTACAAGATCGCTGTTTTTTTGGGGGGTTTTTTTTTTTAATCTTGGAGAACTTCAAACTTTGTGGATGAAAAAGCGGTGCTGTGATCATAAATTCCTAAGTGGGCAGATCACGAGGGAAGCGCCACCGTGGGCCTGTCATTTCTCTAGTGAGAGGCCCCGAGCCACCCCCGGCCATGGTTCCCGTGTCTCTAGACTGACACACCTTGGCAGCACCAGCAATGGTGCCCCTGGCAGGTGGGACCGCCCTCAGGGCACACAGAACCCTAACTACCCCGCAATCCCGCAGTTTCCAACCCTTTTTACCTTAAGGCATGCATTAATAATGACAAATTCTGTGGCACACCAAAAATATTTTTTGTCAATCTGGGAAAAAAAAGTATAATTTTGATTTATTCATACCAGCCGGCTATTGTTGTGTTGACTGTTGTCATATCCATATTTTTTGGGCAATCTCAGGAAAAGAGGCCAATGTCCCTAACAAGTCAGGTATATTACGTGTTTTAACATGGCTTGCAGCGCACCGGTTAAAAATCGCCACTGTAACCCAGCCCCGCCTGGTTTTCTTCCCCCTCCATACACTCTCGCGCTCCCTCCTTCATCTCCAATGCAAAAGAGCAGCTGCAGCTCCTTCGAGCGCTGGAGGTCTGGCTTCCCGCAGGTTGTCAGTCTGGATCAGATACTCAGAAAAATCCTCTACGGGTTTGGATGTTTCTTATGCTGATATCCTACTGAACCAAGAGAGGCTCAGGAACTGGTCCAGCCTGCAGGACACCCAGGGGCCTGAGAGTGACAGGAAGTGTGGGACCAGGACCAACGAGGACAACGGCGCTACAAAGGACATTTTGTCTCAACGTTAGAGTTTCTGAACTTGAGAATTATATAAGGAGAATAAAAATATCCTTATTCTCAGGAAATGCACTGAGGTTAAGGTTAAGGACTATTATGTAACATTTCCAAATGGTTTTTAAAAACTGTAAAAGAAGAGTAGAGAGGCAGGAGATTGGAGCAAATGTTAAAAAATGAAAGACTATTGGTAAAGGTTACAAGGGAGTTCTTTGTATCGTTCTTGCATCTTTCTGCAGGCATGAAATTATTTCAAAAGAAAACATTTTAAGAGGAGGACACCAGTGCTGAATTCCTGTGCAGACAGGGCGGGTGGACGGTCCAGTCCAGAAGCCTGGATGGTTGGGGATGGACAGGAGGGGTGCTCCAGAGAAATAGCCAGGCTGGTGACAGCAACTTGTCCCAAGCATCCAAATAGCAGTTAAAGGGACAGCTGTAGAAGAGAGGTCCCAGGTGGGGGTGGGGACCCGAGGAAACAGAGCCAGAGGCAGGAAGGCAGGATGTCTGCTAACGGGGCAGGGATAGTGAGGGGGAGTGGAGCCGCAGGGAGGACTAGAGAGATAAGGTGACTCTCTGCTGCCTGTGGCTGGGATGTCACCAACGACCTTGGGGAACAAAGGCTGCCCACAGTGGGGTGGAGGAGAAGGAGCGACCGGAGGGGAGGCAGAAACAGCAGTGTGCGAGCCTGACCTGGCAGCAGGGTGGGGAGTGGGGGCTGCCTTGATGATTCTGATTTCCAAGTGATGATGCCTGGAAGTCCCATAAAGCCAAGTCTAGGGCTCCCTGCTTGCCCAGTCCCAGGAGAAGGGGCTCACCCCTTCCAGGAGGAAGCTCCTTCCAGTGAGGGACAGAATGGGTCAGCTCTTCTTCAGGCAAATCAAATCGCCCAGCCTGGCCCCTCCACCCACAGGCCTCCTTTGTTCCCTCGTTCTGCTGGGCTGGGCTTGCTGCTGCTGCTGCTGCTGCTGCCATAGCCAGGGTAGCCCCCAGGTGGCGATGGTGCCCCAGGTTAGCCTCCTCAAGCATCTGCCTTCCAGCTTCACTTCCCCAGAACCGGGAACTGAGAGGACCTGGGGGCTCTGCGGCTTCCAGCCGCGTTGACCGGCATGCTGCCTGCCCTCAGCGCAGGCGAAGCTGTGACTGCTCCTTGTTCAGGCTGCAGTTCCCCATGGCCTGGTCCAGCATGTGCTTCCTGTACCACCGAGCAAAGGGAAACAGCAAGGGGGTGAGCCATCAGTGTATATGTATGTTTTTTTGTTTGTTTTCAATCCTCATCCGAAGACATTTTTTTCATCGCTTCCAGAGATAGAGGAAGGGAGAGAAACACCAAGCGGTTGCCTCCCCCACTCACCGGGACTGGGGATTGTAGGATGGAACCCACAACCTGGGCATGTGCCCCGACCAGGAATCAAACCCGCAACCTTCTGGTTATAGAACAACGCTCCCACCAACTGGACCACACTGGCCAGAGCTCAGTGTATATTTGAATTAAACACACAGATGTAGTCACTATGGAAAAACACCAAATCTCTGTTGGCTGTCTACACTTCATTCATGATTTATTTTGGATAACACTATGGACCCATCTCAACCTTTTCAATGCCTAAGTCCTCCTCCCTCAAATGGCCCTGACCAATTGTTAATCAAGAAATAAAAGGGCCTACAGTCCTGTCTTTGCCCCTAACTGGCTGTGTGACCCTGAGCAAAACCCTTAACTTCTCTGGACTCCAGAGGTCTCATTTACAAAGGATGGGCTTGGGCAGCAGCCCCCTCCCTCCGACCCAGGACTCCTCTCCCATTGCTGCTCTCGTGTCCTCACCTTTGCTGACTCCCCTTCTTCTTTCACGGAGCTCGCTTATTCTTGTAAAAATGAATGATATAATTACTGAAACCTAGAACTCAATTGATGGGTCAGACTACAGATTACACCCAACTGAAGAGAGAACGCACTGGGGAAATGTGTTCGGAATGTTTAGAATGTGACCAGAAGACACATACTTACCAGGAGAGTATGAAAGAGGAGGAAAGAGAGAAACAGACATAACGAGGTCTAACTGTATCAAGTTTGAGTCCCAGAGGAAAGAATAGAGAGAATGGAAGGAAAGCCATGTTTAAAGAAAGAATGCCTGATGGAAAAACTTTGAATCCACAAAGACGCCATGAATCTTGAAGCTGTCCACAGCTGGGCACGTGACTGGGCAGAATGCCAAAGACACAGGAGCGTGGGCACAGGCTGAGCAGGAGGTCAGTGCAGTCACCCACGGATAGCTCCTGCGGCTCGCCGGCTACCACGAGAGACCAAAGGCTATGGGGCGCCATCCATGAAGTGTGGACAGTCTCTCCCAACCTCGAAACTGTTAAACCACCATGCAAGAATTAGAGTCAAAGAAAGAGAGTCACAGATCAAAAACAGCGAGTTCCCCACCAAGAGAACTGAACTTGATGAACTTCTAAAGAATAAACTTCAAAAGCCTGGGAAAGAATCCCAGAAACAAGGTCAGTAATGCAAGGAAGACAGGGACTGAGCATATGGTGAACACAGATGTTAGTCCAGATGGACCCCATTTCCTTGTGCTGGGACCGGGGTAGGTGGCAGCCCTTCCTCACGTGCGCCGTCTGGGCTGTGTGCGCCCAGAAACCAGGGACTGTGACTGCATCCCAAGCTAACTTTGAGGGGCCCCCAGAGCATCACAACCCTTTCCCTCACCCAAGAATCGGCACAGACCTCTTCATTGGAGGTCATTCCTAGGGCTATTCCCAGAGAGAGGACCAATCGGGTAAGGAACAGGGCTCTGAGACCTTTCTTTTAAGGTGTTTTTTAAAGCGGTGTGGTATTCATTATTATAATTTCTTGTATTTTTTAAAAATCCTCACCTGAGGACCTTTTTTTCCTTATTGCTTTTAGAGAGAGAGGAAGAGAGAGAGAAACATTGATGTGAGAAACACTGATTGGTTGCCTCCCCTATGTGCCCAAACCAGGGATCAAACCTGCAACGTAGGCATGTGGCCTTACCAGGAATTGAACCTGTGACCTTTCAGTTATGGGAAGACACTCCAACCAACTGAGCCCCACTGGCCAGGATGGTACTTTTCAAATACAAACAAGCCAAAAAAAAGAGGGGGTTCCTTTGAAACCCCAGGCCGGTGAATCTGGGGATCCAACAGTCACTTGGTGCCCACGTCCATCACAAACGCCCGTGGCTTCAGGTTGCAAAAGCACAGAGGCTTCAGATGGCGACCCAGGAAAAGCCATCCTTCTCAGCCAGGGACAGTGGGTTCTTCTCCCAATGCAGAAAAAACGTTTTCAAAATTTCAAAAGCAACATGTTTGGTATAAAAAATAAAAACAGGACTTCCGCCAAGATGGCGGCGTAGGTGGACGCACTGCACCGCCGCTTACAACCAGAGAGTTTAAACAATGAACTCAATGGTGAAAAATAAACAACCAGAACGGACAGAATCGAACTGAAGGGAAGTCCGACACCCAGGAAGTTGGGGAGGACGTACATCCAGGCCGGTAAGCGGGGCAGAACCGAGCAGAGGAGCGGAGTGAGAGGCAGTTTGCCCGGAGGAACTCACCTCGCGAGCGCCTAACCAAAGCACGACCCCGAGCAACGGGTGAGCCTCGCAGGCCGGCGGCGTAACTGGAGAGGCCAGTGGGAACCAGCAGGGCTGAGACTGGCAGAAAAGGCAGTGGGGAACTGGGGAGCAGAGGGTGATAGGGAGTGGCGGTGAACGGCAGACACCATTGCTCCCTCCCAGGCCCCGCCCCCAGAGGAAATGTCACAAAAAAGCGACCCAGGTTACCAGGCACCGACAAACACCTAAGACTCCGACAGGTGCGCCGAGATAAAAAAGAATGAAAATGGCCAAAATGAAAGATCAGAACAAATTACAACTAACGGACGAAGAGATAGCCAAATTAACAGATGCCCAGTTTAAAACACTGGTAATCGGGATGCTCACAAAACTGGAAGAAATACTTGAACAAATGAACAATACGATAAAGACAATGGAGGAAGATTTACAGGGAACCAATAGGGAAAAAAAGGAAGCTGGGACTCAAACCAATGGGGTGGACCAGAAGGAAGAAACAAGAATTCAAAAAAATGAGGAGGGTCTCAGGAACCTCAGAGACATTTGTAAACGACCCAACATCCGGATCATAGGGCTGCCAGAAGGACAAGAGGAACACCAAGAAATTGAACGT
>PVJI01033976.1:0-10826 GCA_004026765.1 Micronycteris hirsuta | reverse complement strand
TAGGACGCCTTCTCCGTTTTCTTGCCACCTACAGAGGTACATGCCAATTGACCTGATTAATTTTGTAGAAAGAAAATACCTGATAGGTTGCAAAGTAAGCATGCTAAGTCAACACAGGCAATTAAATTCTAATCATTCTCTCTCATGTCGAATTCATTCAGCTGGTCTCAGCACTGACCATGCAGATCTGGCTGCTCTTATGTTTGGGGAAGAAATGCTAATAATGCCTAGTTGCCCTTGTTGGACTGCTTTCAGGTGTTTTTCTTCTCACATCTGCCATCTCTTCATGGTGATTATCCCTAGTTTGAAGAGCCAACAGGAGGCTGTAGTGTCTGTAGTTGAATGATGATGGTGTAAGTCAATAACATCATCGTGTTTTGATGATCCTCCTTTGCACACTTGAACACTGCCTAGTATGAAGGTCAACCTCTCCATCGTGGGGTCAGATGGAGCGGCCCCTCTGAGCTTCTGATTGATGTCTCAATTTGCCATCATGGAACGGAGGCACGATTAGGACAATGACAGGAGTTTAACTACAATGGGCTCTGAGTTTTCTTGATGGTGAACTGGACATGTATGCATGAACTGAGCTGCTGCCAGCAAGGTTTCAGGTACTTTCTCCTAGCCATATTCTCCCTCTTCTTGAACTTGGCTTTGCTACCTCAGTCCCCATCTGCTGGTGGTGCTCAGACTGATCATTGAAGGCAGCTTTCCAACACGGCACTGCCAGGGCCATCTGTTTCCTCGCGGTGCAGTAGGGCTTGGAGGCTAGCTCTTAACCGTTTCTTTAAAAATTTCCCCCTATTCCTCACAGGATTATTTTTCTTAAGTAAGTTTAAAAAAAATTTTTTTTATTGTTCAAGTACAGTTGTCTCCATTTTCACCCCAGCACGCCCTGCCCCCCGCTCTGCCCATCACCACCTCCCACCCTCAAAACTACCCCCCATTGGCTTTGTCCACGTGTCCTTTATACATGTTCCTTGATGGCCCTTCCTCTATTTTCCCCCATATCCCTCTCTCCCCTCTGGTTACTGTCAGTGTGTTCTTTATTTCAATGTCTCTGGTTATATGCTGCTTGTTTTTGTTATTTTGGTTTTTTTTTAAGATTTTATTTATTTTTAGACAGAAGGGAAGGGCGGGAGAAAGAGAGGGAGAGAAAGAAACACCAATGTGTGGTTGCCTCTCACGTGGCCCCCACTGGGGACCTGGCCTGCAACCCAGGCATATGCTCTGACTGGGAATCGAACCGGTGACCCTTTGATTCGCAGCCCGTGCTCAATCCACTGAGCTACACCAGCCAGGGCTTGTGTGTTTTTAAAGTTAGCCTTATGAATTTTCCTCTGAAGGATGTGAGGTCCTTAGTGCTGTGAGTATATGCCAGTTCTCTGTGTTCCACAGGCATGTATATCATGTAAGCTGAGATAACCAGCTACAACATTGCTGAAGGTTGGGAAAGAGGTTGAGGAAATAGAGGATTTATCATAGTTTGTGTCTTCAGTGGATAATAAGGAATAGCACTTTAATCTGGCATACCAATATTACCTGGTTTTAACATTCAAAAAATTATACACGTCACCCTAGATAATATAGTGGGGGTGCCTCTGTGTCTCTGCTGCTTTATTTGCACTTCAGTGCATAGATACTTCATTTGATCAGGTGCCCAAGGAATCTGTTCTCCCTGTGAAAGCTCAGACTCCTCCATGTAGAACGAATTCTTCCTTCTGTGCTCCAGCCTGGTTCCCACAGCACACTCCCCCACTCTAATCTTTAGCACTTGCCTGTGTTATTAAGTGATTGGTATCACTTCACCCTGAGGGCAGAGACTGTGTCTTTCTTCTATTACATCTTTTATAATGCCCATTCCAGCTCATGGCTCATTGCAGGGTTTTGGATAAGCAATTATGCAAGGTAATTTACTCATAAAGACATCCCTGTAAAGTGAACCTTAAGATGGTTTTTGAGTGCGAAGGAGACATTTTTCCTGTGAATGTATGTTGTTCCTTAGCACATCAGACTTTGCAAAGATACAGCTGATCATTCAGGTGTGAGAAGAACTTGGTGCTTACGTCCTTGGGGATGGATCTTTTCTACGGGATTTTCCATCTGAGCAAACTCTTTAACAAGCTTAGAGACGACCAGAAAGTTTCAAATAGATTTCTCGAAGGAAAATGATTTGGGTTTTGTGCTTTTGTTTTAACTTCTGTTCCTAAAATCATTTGGTTTAAGTCAGAATGTCTAATTGTATAAAGCACTCAAACGGAAGGTGTGAATCTTCCCCCCGTGACATACACCACTGGTTCCATTAGGGACTCTTACAGAGGCAGAAGTCATAGTTTCTGGAACATTTGTTTTGATTATAACCAAGTAAACTTGTGCTTTAGGAAATGAAGAAGGAAAACAGCTTCCTCAAGAGTCAGTCTGAGCAAAGTGCCAGAGAAGTCTGCCACCTGCAGGAAGAGCTGAAGAAGACCAAGCAGTGTTTGAGTCAGAGCCAGAATTTTGCAGAGGAAATGAGGGGTAAGTAAAACTTGGTGATGTGGAGTGATTTCCTAAGCTACTGTTCCCGTGGGAGAGGGTGGGTGGCATTAGAAACTTTGAATTTTTCCATCTAGTCTCCCAGAAAGATGTCTGCAGCTGATGAGAAATTTTTCTGTCTTCCACCTGTTAGTTTCCAGAGTGATAGTTGGACTTTTTTTTTAATTGGAACACATAGATCCCCCAATGTCTGATTTTCAGTGCTTAGAAACCAGAGGGATGCATGTTTGCCACACAAAAAGAAATTGTCAGTGCTGCCTGTCTCCCCAGAGTGCTGTGGTCTGTCCCCAGTGTGTTTATCAGTGACACTGAGACAGCTCCTCTCCTCACTCTTTTCCTTACAATAGAAACTCCCGAAATGAAGTGCATGTTGTCCCAGCCCGTATTGACCATTGACTTTTGATGACTTCCTTCACTGAATGGTTTTATCCTTACTGTGGAGCCACAGCTTCATGCTCTACACAGCAAATGAATCTGCCGTTCGTTCCCCACTCTTCTTTGTACCATATGTCTCCTTGTTCCATTTATTTTTCTCAGCTTGGGTATGTGCACATCCAGCATTTCTCTGAACCTGACCCTGTGGATCATGGACTGTTTTCTTTTTGCAATCCCCATGTCCCTCGGACAGCTTTCAATTTTTCTACCGCAGTAGGTAGAAAAGTCAGTCTTTCTCGAAAGAAAACCAGAAGAAAAGTGAAAGGTTTGGATGTTTTCCACTGTTGGCCACCAGGGTCATTGTCTCAGGTCCTCATAAGCAGAGGAGACTGCCAGCCCTTGTGGCCTGTGGAAAGCCATCTCTCAGTAGGTGGACCGAGGTTCGCGGGTGAGAAGCAGGAGCTGGTTTCCACTTATCCTCACCCCTGCATTTATGATTCATGCTGCCTTTATGATCTGCTGTGGAGAGTCCTGACTTCTGTTCTCCCTCAATTGATTTGGGGAGTTGGAAGGATGCCCATCACTGTTGAACGAAAGCATTGAGCTTATTCTCAACTGAGTGGGGCCAGGGGAAAGAGGTTGTTGCTGGGCAGAAAACAAGGTGGCAAGAGAGTCTGAAAAAGCTCCGACATGATTCTTGGATTCATAGACACCAGTTTTACTGTGAGGAGGTGGGACGTGGGTGACACTTCCTCAAGGGTCCTGGTATAGAGGCCTCCAGAGGTACTGATGTAAAGCATCTTTTCTTCTTTTGTACGAAAGCCATGGATTGTGGAGAAAATGGCTGAGCAGTTACACATTTCTTCCAGGAAGTCAGAATTGTTCCCCAGTGAAGGGAGTTTTTCTACTTCAATGCTGCTTTTGTTACAGTTTTCTCTCTCTGAATAATTATTTCAGAAGAGGTGAAAACTATGGGCACACCTCGGAGATAGGGCAGGCTCGTCCCAGCCAGTGCAATAAAATGAGTATCAAACACAATAAAGTGAGTCGTGACCTTTTTGTTGGTGGAGGGTCTTACCTTCCATTTGTAAAACACAACATCTGTGAAGCACAATAAAACAGCCATTCCTGTCCACATATACACACACACAGAAGAAAAAGTTTCAGCTGCTTAGGAAAGTAATCTCCTGGTATTTTATACAACAACACTTTCTTAAGCTGCTTAGAAAGAAGATGAACAAATGTGTTAGCATCCCTGAAAGCACCATGCTTCCCATTGTCTTTCTGGAAGCTTAGACGATTGTCTGGTGATCTATTTTGCAGGAAGTGTCTGGGCAATAATGTCAATTTTTACAGAGCTGAGGAGTTGTTAGTATGTTTAGATTTTCTTTTCAGTTTAGAATTCTTATGAAATACATATTTAAAACATTGACAATTTTTTGTATTTTTTATTTTTACTAGCTAAGAATGCTTCTCAGGAGACCATGTTAAGAGATCTCCAAGAAAAAATAAATCAGCAAGAGAATTCCTTGACTTTGGAGAAATTGAAGCTGGCCTTGGCTGATCTGGAAAAGCAGCGTGCATGTTCTCAAGACCTTTTGAAGAAAAGGGAACATCACATTGAACAACTCAGCGCAAAGTTAAGCAAAACCGAGAGAGAGTCTGAAGCTTTATTGAGTGCTTTGGAGTTAAAAAAGAAAGACTATGAAGAACTGAATGAAGAGAAAACTCTATTTTCTCACTGGAAAAGTGAAAAGGAACAACTCATAAAGCAGATGAAATCAGAAAATGAAATCTTGCAGAGTAAAATCAATCAATTGGAAACTTGTCTTAAGACGCAAGAAGTGAGAAGCAATGCATACAACGAGAAAGTGAGCACACTGGAGATGGAAAGAGAAAGCCTAAGTGTGGAGGTGAGGAACCTCCGCAGTGTCGTCGATAGCAAGACAGTGGAGGTGGAGACACAGAAAGAAGCTCAGGTGGAACTCCAGCAGAAAGCCGAGTTGTCAGATCAGAAACATAAGAAGGAAACAGAAAGCATGTGTTTGAAGGTTTCTGAGCTTACTGAGCAAGTTGAAGATCTAAAGCACAAGCTTCAACTACTGTCAAGTGAAATAACGGACAAAGACCGGCGTTACCAAGACTTGCGCTCTGAATACGAGAGTCTCAAGGAGCTGCTAACACCTAGTGATGCCTTGGTGACAAATGAGGCTCATCGCAGCAGTCTTCTGGCTTCTGAGCAGCTGTCTGAAGTAAATAATTCGTTTGTAGATATGATAGGTTTTCAAGGGCATAAAAATATTCTAAAGTTTTTAAAAAAATACAAACCAGAACTTTAGGAACATGAGCAAACCTTTCTGGGGAGTTTAAATGCTCTAATATGGGACATCACTAAAGATGTTTTCTAAAGTGTCCTGGAGAAAATGATATTACGGAGTCAGAAGCGTTGTCTTCAGGATGTCTATATTGTGTGTTTTCATTCTCTGTGAGTTAATACAGCACACTTACTTATTCCATTAGCGTTTAGGAAGGGGAGTGTGATGTGAATATTAACATCTCTAGCCCTTTCTGGCTATTTTTAATGTTACAGAGTTACAGTCATGAAACAAATGTAAGAGTTTATTACAGATTACTGAATCACTTTCTAACAATTTACTCTGATACAAATCTGTGATTTGATGTCAGTCATTAAAAAAGACATTTCTTTCTTTACTGAATGTGAAATTGCTTAGTTCCTTCTGACTTTGTCCTTCTAGTCTACCAGCTAAACTACTAATGCTGTAGAGTCGAGGAGTCCCACGTCAGTCCCTCTCTCTGCCATCGTATGATGGAAATGGCAAGTGGTAAGGAGGCAGCGGGGGTAGTCACAGCAGCTGACCCCTGTTTGACAGATGGCAGGAAGGTGATGTCCAGACATATGGTTTCTCTAAGAATCCAGATAGTCAGTGCAGGCTTGGGCTGCCAATCTGGTGGTGACACTTTACCACCTTCTCCTATTGAAGAATATCAGAAATGCTAAAGATGGAAGCTGAGCATTCTATGTGGAATTGGTTACCTCGTATCTGATGAGCACAAAGGAAAATTTCTATTTAGGCTACCTGGACTATTCCTAGTGAGAAAAACCATTTGAAATGTAAGTGTGGGCTAGTGTAGAAAATCAAACCACTAGAGGGTTTGTCTTCAAGACAAACACCTTCGCCAGTGCCTTGCCCAGACAGGATACCTCCTGAATGTTTGCGTAATTGTGTTAACATTGGGATGGAGAGGGGAGAGTGTGGTAGGAAATATGTCCTTTGAAAAGATGTGTTTAGCAGAGGCAAGAAGCCACTGTCCACAAAGCCATACTTAAGCCTTTTGGATCTTTTCTGATTCTTCCTGAAAAATAAAATGCATTCTTGTTGTATACTACAACCACAGGCTCTCCAGGGCAGAAGCGACACCTGTGACACAAACGGGTCAGAAGAATGTGCTTTCGAAAGCAAAGACAGAACACCCAAGCAGGATCTTCATCCGATCTGTGACAGAGATGTCCAGCAGGACCTCAGCCCAGACATTGAGAAAGTCACCAAGACTGCAGAAGTCATGCTGGCAGAAGAAGGTTCTCAGGAGCAGTCCTCAGAAACCAGTTCTGATTCCCTCGTGGAAGACCAAGCCCAGGACTTGGCCGGGTGCATCTCCAAATCGCCACTTTCTGGTACTAATGCTTTGGTACCTATGGATTTTCTAGAGACTCAGGTAACCATTCAGAATCTCCAAATGCAGGTAACAGAGACATCAAATGAAAATCTGAGATTACCTCATGCCACAGAGGAACGTGACAAAAATGTTGAAATTTCGCTAAGTGAAACAAAAGAGTTAGACTCAAAGCTCAATTTACAGGAAGTACAACTAACTACCAAGATTGACACATGTGGAGAAGTGGGGAAGACCGTTGAGGAACTTAAGAAAGAAACACCAGATTTAATGGAAAAATTGGAATCCTGTTCTTGTGGTAACCAGGAGTTCGACCAGAGAGGTGAAAGTTCAGCAGACCCCAACTCTAGTTTAGAAATGGGCACAGCTAATTTGTCACCTGAAGTTACTGAAGATAATGTAGCTGAGATGAATGACAATTGGGGAGAGAGATTTCTTGATGTGGAAAATGAGCTGGATAGAATCGAGTCCGAGAAAGGCAACATCGAGCACCGTGCCCACTCTGTGGAAGCTGACTTAGTGACAGTTCAAACAGAGAAGCTACTTTTAGAAAAAGACAATGAAAATAAGCAGGGAGTTATAAGCTGTCTTAAGGATAAACTCTCTGTGGTCACAAGTGAGAGAAACGGACTTCATGGAGAATTAGACACTATGTTAAAAGAAAATGAAGAACTGCACCTGATGTCTGAAAAGATGGAGGAGAAAATACGAGAGCTGGAGTTGCATCAAGGAGAGTGTCTGTCTCACATCGACGTGGTGGAAGCTGAGCTGAAGGAAAAGACACAACTCCTTCAGACTTTGTCCTGTGACGTAGGTGAGCTATTAAAAGAGAAAACCCACCTCCAGGAGCAGCTACAGAGTTTGGAAAAGGACTCACAGGCCCTGTGTTTGGGGAAAAATGAACTGGAAAACCAAATGGGACAGTTGAAGAATGAGAAAGAATCACTTGTAAGGGAATCCGAAAGCCTGCAGAACAAATTACATGAAGTGGAACAGGACAAGCTGACTGTCACTAAAGCCTTGGAAGCTGCTAGAATGGAAAAAGGCGAGGTCGCCGTGAGGCTCAGCTCTACCCAAGACGAGGTGCATCAGCTGAGAAACGGCATGGAGAAACTGAGGGTCCGCATCGAAGCTGACGAGAAGAAGCAGTTCCGCATCTTGGAGAAACTGAAAGAAAGTGAGAGTAAGAATCATTCCCTTCAGGAGAAAGTTGAGAACCTTGAAAACGAATTGCAGATGGCAGAAGAAAACCAAGAGATGGTGATTCTTGATGCTGAGAATTCGAAAGCAGAAGTGGAGGCCTTAAAAACACAAATAGAATCGATGACCGAACATCTAAAAGCTTTAGAATTGAACCTCATCACGATCAGGTCCGAAAAAGAAAATCTGACCCACACGCTGCAAGAAAAACAGAGTCGAGTGTCTGAATTGGACACGTTACTCTCTTCACTTAAAAACCTGTTAGAAGAAAAGGAGCAAGAAAAAATGCAGATGCAAGAAGAATCAAAAGCTGCAGGGGAAATGCTGGAAAGAGAATTGAAAGAGCTGATGAAGGAGGTGGCAGCTTTGTGTGAGGACTCAAATGCCAGGAAGTTCCCAGAACAGAGCTCCCCGGTGCAGAGCGTGCAGCAGCTGAGCAAGAGCATCAAAATGCTGAAAGAGCAACTAGAAGAAAACAACAAGGAACAGGTCCAAGTCTTAGGAAAACTGCAAGAAAGTAAGCATCAAGCAGATTTGCTTAAGGGGGAAGTTGATCAACTTGAAAAAGAACTAAAGGAGTCCAAAAAAACCCACGAGCACGCGACTCGGGAGGCGGAGAACACCAAAGCAGAGGCAGAGAAGCTAAAAGCCCGAACAGAGGAGATGGCCCCAAGGCTGAGAGCTCTGGAAGCAGATCTTGGCAATCTAACGTCAGAAAAAGAAAATCTGACAAAAGAATTACAAAAAGAGCAAGGGCGTGTATCCGAATTAGAAAGATTAAAGTCTTCATTTGAACATCTATTGCAAGAAAAACAGCAGGAAACTGTTCGGCTGAAAGAAGAATCTGAAATTGTTGAGGAGAGGCTTCAAACACAACTTACAGAGCTGCAGGAGCAGCTGTCCACCTTGTGTGATGACCAGGGGACCTGGAAGGCCAGAGAACAGGATCTGAATGGTCAAATAGCTAATCTTGAACTTGAGAAGTCTCAGTTGCTGCAAGGCCTTGACCAGGCCAAAAGTAATTACATTACTTTGCAAACTTCTGTGAATGGCCTCATTCAAGAAGTAGAAGATGGCAAACAGAAGCTCGAGAAGAGGGACCAAGAAATCAGTTTACTAAAACATCAAATTCAAGACCAAGAGCAACTTGTCTCCAAGCTGTCCCAGCCAGGAGGAGAGCCCCAACTTATGAAGAAGCAAAAAGCGGAACTGGAGAGTCTGACCAAGGAACTGGAGCAGAAGATCCAAAGGCTGCAGTCCCAAAATGACACTTTGCAGGACACCTACAAAGTGCTGCAGAATTCCTACAGGGACCTGGAGAAAGAGCTGGAATCCGTCAAAATGGAAAAGCTGTCCTATGCGGAAAGAGTAAGTGGCTTTTTCTGCTTTTGCATAAGTTGTCAGGAGGGAGGGAAGCCACTGGTGAGTTGCATTTCCGTCCGGACTGTGCTTGCAGCATTGGACCAAACTTTGTAAAGGCCTGATGAAGTTTTGGGGTCTTGAATTTCGGGGACGTTGACTGGCCTGCAGCGGTAGTGACTCTTTCTTTGCTTTGACACACATTTGCATGGGACACTTCTGTGGACTGGCCCAGGTAGTCAATGTGGCACCTGGACATGGGAGAAGCTCTGGGTCATGCACAGTTCCTGGTTCTAATCATACTTCCTTTTCCCACAATGCATTGGAATAGTAGTCCCCCACACCCAGGTGAGAACCACTGCTGAAGAGGGTATAACAGGTACTAGTTAGGATCAGAAGGCATCCCCTTTGTCCTTGTTCTGCCTTTGCAGCCTTTAGGAGAAAGAAGTATTAAAGATGGTGATGTAATTGTCACCAACAGAACCCTCATGGCTCCTAGTGAGTATCTTGGGGATTCTGTGCTTTCAGTTCCCCTCTTGTACCTTCTCCTCCTGCAGCCTCCTGTTTTGTTTGCTGATGATGAAAGGGAAGGTCTGCTGTCAAGAGACACACGTATTAAGGAAAATAAGTTTTTGCCCTCTGTGCTTGCTTACTGCCATAAAAAACTGATTCCTTCCAATCTCATTTTTACTGCACGAATGTTAAAGGAAAAACGTTGGGCCCTGAAAAATGTAATCAGTCAGAACTCTACTTCCAAATATATTTCAAGTTTGCAAGAGACGGCAGTTGTGGTGGAGATGAGGAGAAAAACTACACCCCACTGTCTCAATGCGAAGGAACACTTGCAAGCAATAGAGTCAGTTGGCTCCATGTCATCATAGCCATGTCTCTTGCCTCTTAGTATGGCATTGGAGGGTTAGTAGAGATCCAAGAAATGGTCAAAATCCAAGATGCTGCCTCATACCATCTTGTCTGATGTTTAACTTGAATTGAAACTCATGCCTGTATGCAGGGTTTTGATAGTAGTAATGTTATCTTTCCTTGTCATTCCTTCCCTTATTGCTGTCTTTTCTTCAATCTTTGCTGAGAAGAAAAGGGAAGCTCACCAGTAGGAACTGAGCATGTTGCTTGAGTGATTAGTGAAGGGAGGGTTAGACACGGTCCATTTTCTCCTTGGAGCCTGAAGTGAAGTGTTTGCAACTGTTGTATCAGAGAGATTAGTTTGCTCAACACAGACAAGCAAAAGCAGCTCCTAACGAATGATTCAATTTCAGGTAACCTCCTTGACCTCGAGGGAAACAGAGCTGCAGAGGAAAGTGCACGAGATAACCCAGGAAATGACGGACTTGAAAGAAGAACTCAGTGAGGAGAAAAACAGGCTAACTGAAGAATTAAATTTCCTGTCGGAAGAAATAAAGCACAGCGAAGTAAGTCCCTCTGTGACAGATTAGTAGTTCAGTGTGCACACTCTTCTTGTTTGTTTCTGTAAGACCTTCTGTACTGTACCAAACTTGACTGAGCTGTTGAGGAAAATAATTGGAGCGCTCCTGTAAGGATGAGATAAGCAGGGATCTTTGCCAGACAGCACTGCCGTGGGCCCAGAAGGAGCCTTGAGCAGCCTCAGAGCACAGGACCAGACCTGTTTTGGAGCCCAAACATTTTCC
>PVJI01033975.1:0-10828 GCA_004026765.1 Micronycteris hirsuta | reverse complement strand
CTACACACATGGTAGGCAGACCAAAAAAACTAGACCAAATGAAAAATAGTAATAATTGAAATTGACTCATGAATTATCTAGATTCTTGAGTTAGCAAACATAGATTCAAAGTTTTATTGTGATTAATATATCTATGAAAATAGATGGTGATATATAAAATTTTGTCATGGAAAAATCAGCTCTATAAAAAAATGCCCTGGGAATTTTGGGAGTGAACTTTATAATAACTAGCATTAAAAACCAGAAGAACAAATTTAACTCTAGGTTGGACACAGCTGAAGAGCTCACTAGAAAATGGAAATATTTGAGGATAACCAAAAACTGTACAAACTAAGAAAAAGAAAAAAAAAACTGAAGAAAACTCCATAAAAGTGTTAAAGATATATATCTAACACAGTTAAAAGTTTTTCTTTACATGGAACATTTTCAAGAAGAAGAGGAAAGAAAGAATAGAACAAAGCAATATCTGAAAAAGCTCCCTACTCACCTTCACAGTTCAGATCACATCAATTTCTGACATCCGGTTCTTCAGGATAAGAAGTCTGTGAATTTTGGTCTTGCCCACGTGGCCCAGTTGGTTGAGCATTGTTCTGCAAAGTGAAATGTTACTGGTTTGATTCCCAGTCAGGGCACACACCCCAGCTGGGGCAGATGTTTCTCTCACAAATCGTTGTTTCTCTCCCTACCTTTCTTCCTCCCTTCACCAATCTCTAAATGTAAATAAATAAAATCTTTAAGAAGGTCTCTGACTTTCGAATCACAATTTCAGTCACCACTGTACCTCCAACTCTACCCTTCCCTTAAGATAAACCCCTAAAATATGCTAACTCCTCCAACACGTTGCTCTTCTTGCAAATACTGACTCTCCTCCAGAATCTACCAGCTTTTGGTTTACTTTCTAGTATCTTTAAGTAGTTTTATTTTTGTGATTGTCCAAGATTTATTTGAATGTATATTGTTATGTAAGTTTGTGGCAGGAGCCTGGATAGGCTGAAATTGAACTCTTGCCATACAGGAAATAGATCCAGTAACTATTTTAAAATGTGGGCTTTATCCTACCAGGCAATATTATAGTTGTTGGAATTAAGAAGAAAAATGAAACAAGATTTTAGTCCTCAAAGACTTAAAGAAAGTGTTAAAGAAAGAACAACAATTAAAAAATAACTGTGACTTATCATTGATAGTTGCTAAGGGGAATTTATGTTCTAAATACCATAGAAGCACACGAAGTATCTAAATAGAGAGGCCTCAAGAATGTCTTCTCAAGCTTATTTTTGAGATGAGTATTGCATCATCAACAAAACTTTAGTAATAGGGAATGAGATAAGTGAGACAGAAACCTAGAATGAATTAATACGTAACCCCAGACAGTGATATTTACACAAGGGCATTAGCAGTTTGGCATTATTGGATTGAAAATTAGGCAGAAATTAATGTCTGAAGATGAAGCCTGCCTTTGAAGTTCTCATGTGCCATTATAAGTAGAATTTACTTCTTTAACGGGATATGGAAAGACATTTAAAGGATTTGACCAACTAATATTATCATAGCCTTTATACTGGGACTTTCTCATGCTATCTGAAATGTGAAAGAAAGAATTTTAAAGGAGTGAAACTCATCTCAGGAAAAAAAACCATAATATTTCAATATTCAAATTAATAAATAATGCTGGTTTGGATTAGCAGAGAAGGTATATTAGAAGTTAGAAAGCAAAGACAGACAAAAATGTCATATGATATATATGTCATAAAATCGATAAAAACAATAACTTATTTAGAAGGTCAAGAATAGTTACCACGGTAAAGAGTCATGGAGGAAATATGATTGGTTTTGTTAACTTCAAAGTTAGAGACTCAGATATCTGGATACATGATAGAAGCTTTAACAAAGATTAGTATGTTTAAGGATTCTACACAAGTAGCAGATTGTTTTCATTCAGGTGCTTTTGGGGAGTCACATGAATGAAAGTGAAGTCATATTTGCTAAGTGCCCAGTAGTAACTGTCAAGAAGTCACGGATACAACCGCGGCAATCAGAACAATGAAAATACGCACACCCAAGGAGGCCGTGTGGAGGGGGACAGTCTTGAGCTGTGCCTGAGCCACTGTGATGCTGAGAGAGGTAGGGATGCTGTGATCCTCTTTTTAATGTGCCCTCCGTTACCATTTGCATAGAGATTTCTAGACATAATAGTATTGATTGGTTGGAAGAAACCTTTCTACTTATTTCACTGAGTAATAATTCATGGGAATAACTCACATGTTTATTAAAAATGAGTAATCTTCCCCAAATTAACAGAAAAAAATTTATTTTGAGGACTGGAGCTAGAAAATGTGGGAACATCAAAATGCCAATGCAATGGTTGGCTAGATTCTCACTTTTTCAGAAAGTCTGAAGGCCAAAAATGATGTAGGAAAATTATGCCATGTGGACATATGGGGAAAAAAGTAATGAGTCAAATATTGAAAATATAAGATATGAATAAAGCTTAAAGATGATAATTAAGTAGCTTGAGAGAAGGCTGCTGGCAGGTGACCTAATAACTTTAATTCTGTAAAAGAAGGGCCATTATATTTAACAAAATTAATCTTTACTGAAGAGTCAAAGCAGCTGAATTTAATTATGACAAGATAGATGTGGATTTCACTGAATGAAACCATTTTAGCATTTGGAATAATTACTATTAAAAGTGAGTCCCTGAAAGTCCTTTTTTCTTTTTGAAGGTTTAGTATAATACTGATTTCAGATGGGTGATATGCAAGTCTACATTTAGAAATAAATGGAATATTAAGGGAAATTGAAAATAGGCAGTTTAGAAAGTGATTGTGAAAATGTAATTTAATAGTGAAGTTATAGAATTAATACTGCATTTCAAAAACAACTCTAATCTGAAAGCTGTGTATATTTTAGTAATAAATTTGTTAGTAATATCATAAGAAAAAGTCATGCATTTATCTAAATATACATACATATAAATTATAAAAATAAACCAACAATGTTTTTGCAATGAATTTAAAAATACTCTTTTAATCTTAAAATTTCTGGAAATTTAGGTTTTATAAGAAGAATTACAAAAATCTAAAAATGTCCATATAAGAACAATTTTTCCACACTATTTACAGTTGCAAAAATTTCCAAGCAAACTGAATGTGTATAAATAGAAAAAATTATACAGTTACTGACTAATTAATGTACATTATTCAATCAAATTTAAAATGTGTCTGAAAATATGTAGAAGTTATTTTTGAATAAGCAACTGTAAAAATATGCATATTTAATAATTATATTTTACTATAAATAATGTACAAAAGATAATTTACTATAAATAATTTGCATATACCTGTATGCATATATATGTTTATACATAATTACATAAGCATGGAAAATACATAGAGGTTGTGAGTTGTCAAGCTGTGTCGGTGGGATGAATCGTGCGTGGAAAAGAGGCTGGGAGTGAGAAGTCAAATTAAAAAAAGACAAAAAATTATTATGGTTGCCAAAAAAGGTTATCATATTGATACATTGTTATAAACTGTGCTTATTTTTAAAAAATATTTTTTAAATAATTTGAATGTTCTCTAACTTAAACGTTAAGTGAGTAACATGGTTATGAAAAGAAACATCCCCACGTATTCTTGGTCAGATGGATCCAGCTGCCTGAGACATTGAGAAAAGGGGAAATTTAAAAGCAGTAATCCTGTTTTCCCAGTGCATTGGAACTAACCTTACTCTAAAAACACAGGTGTGAAATAAGTGTTCCAATCTTTGTTTATTAATTTAATAAGACTAAAAGTAGTTTTTCTTAAATGAAAATCAATATTGGTTTGTTGTGGCAGGTTTATGCCAACGTTTATTACTAAAGAACAAAGTCTTTCTTCCTTTATGTACTAAAAATAACATGATCATACCTAAAAAATTAATAACTAAGAATGAATCTCATCTAATACTAAACTGACCTAAAATTAATAATTAATAATGAATCTCATCTAATACTGACCTGACCTAAAAATTAATAATTAAGAGTGAATCTCATCTAATACTGAACTGTGTTCCATTGTTAGCATTTGACTTTATGTTGACTTTATGTTGAGTTGCAAAATTTACTTTTTACAAAAAGTAAAAGACAAAAAGAAAATCTGCACTCTAATATATACATGAATATCTTCATCACTAACAGCACCACAGCAGCTAAAATAAGTGAGGACTATGCTAATGTGCATAATTATGAGGATATTTGAAAATTTCCTGATCATTTTCAAAGTAAGTTATACTCAATAATGGAAATAAAATTTCAACATACAGATAAAATAATTAATACTTAAATATCTTCATGCCTTAAAATGCCACATAATAGTTATTTGTGGCATTGATTCCTATTACTACTATTTTCTTCATTGTGCAATTAAAAGAACAGAATTTATCTTGAGTTTGTTTCATTGACTTTGAGAAAACCTTTTTAAAGTTAGTGAAAGTACAAGAAAAACTTACTGGAAATTTTATTATTAATTAGATTAAGAGGCAACCATTTTATCCTTTTACCTGTGCCCTAAATGAAGAAGGGGGACAAAGCTTTTTAACAAAATTAGAGTTTATGGACTCAACACACTTGAACTCTGTGATTGGGGAAGAGGGAGCCAATTTGGGAAGCATAATACCTTGCCAATGCAAAGGTGAGAGTGTGGACTTGCTAACCCTGGATACTGTGTCCATCATTATGACCTTGAATGCTGGGGGATAATATTTTCCCCTCTTTTCTATTTTTGCATAATTCAGAAGTTACTGTTAACCTAAGTTATTGAGATACTGGGTTAGAGAAAAAAAAACATTTATGTGAAAGATGATAATTAGCTTAGGAAGTTGAGTTTAACTTTTTCTAAGGATACGTTTCTTTCATTACTTAGAAAACAATATTTAACATAAAGTGGAAGGGAAATATGTCCTTCAGAAAACATGTAACTCATGGGAAATCTGTCTATTTTACATGTTCCAAGGCATTGGATAGAATTCCTCAACCAGGATATTCTTTTCCTGTAAATGTTTATCTTTTCATAAGAAATTGTTAGTTTCCACCGGAAGAGGAAACTAAGTAAGTGCTGGGCGATGAGCAGGAATTGGTGGGACTCAAGACTGAGGCATTCCCTGATGGACATATGAATGCCTGCTTCATTCTATTGCTTTGTTGTGTGATCCTTTTGACTGCTCTTTGGGGGTTTCTTTGTAACAAAGCTTGCTTTTCCAAAAAAGACTGATGTAGAGGCATAGTAGTTTCCATGTAATAAACATTCTGTCTGTTTTTCTAGAAAAAAAATACTAGAAAGACCTGAAAATATATGTAATAATTATGCCTTTATCATACTTAATAAAGATAATAATCATTCTTATTTATTATTCAATGACATCTAATACTAATAGATAGTGTTCAATTTTCAAAAAATTATTAGATATCTACTATATGACAGGCATTCTTCCAGCTGCTTGGGGTAGATTAACAACAGAAACAGATGAAACTCCTTCCTCTTACAAAGCAGAGAATAATTATCTAGTTGACATAATTGGCTAGTAGGGGAGGAAGTCTATGAAACATGTGGAGATTTTGACTTCAAATAACTTGTAACTCAGTAGGATCAAGAGAGAATTAAAGTAATTATTATGGAACAATGTAACAGAGCTAAAACAGAAATGAGCAAAGGTCACTTTTACAGTCAGCTGAAAAGAGTCAGGAGAAGGGTTATTAAAGGAACTGGTGTCTAAATAAATTCTGAAATCCTATCCACAAGAGTAAGGAGAAGTATTTCGGACAGAAATACCTTCATATGCAAGGGACCTGGGAGTAAGTACGATGCACGCAGGCAATTATAATTCTTTTAGTACAGCTGGAGTATGAACTGCAGAATGGGGAGTTGTGGCAGATAAGACTGGAGAGAATAATAGGATGCCTGTCAACAGGTTCCTTGTATACTATGGCAAGGGATTTTATTCTGTGGGCAGGGATGAGGTATTGTATACTTATAAATGAAGATTATGTGATAAAGCATAGTCTAGAAAGATTGTTTCTATTTCATTGTTGAGATAGAGTGGAAGAAATGTAAGAGCAGGACAGCAAACAAAGGTAATTAAGAGGTTGTTAAAATAAACCAGGAAAATATGATTATGGTTTCAGGGAAGTGTTTTCATTGAAAATGGACAAAAGGGGGCTGAACCAAGAGATATGAAGCATAAATTGAAAATACATGAAGTTGCTTAGGGAAAGGTAATAGTCAACATTTCCTTCACCAATTCCTTCAACAAGTATATACTGAGAGCTTACTTATGCCGGTCAACTCAGTTAACAACACAGAAAATCTCTCTGACATTGTGGGAACTATATTTTATCAGAGAAATGTGCATAAACATAATCAACATAATAAATATACACAACAGTGTGTTTTAGAGCAATAAGCAGTACAGAAACAAAAACCAAGAGCAAATAAATGTTGATAAGGTTAAAATGTGTCGATAGGGGAAGACTTTGTGTCAAGAAAGATAAAAGGATGTTTTCAAGAGGATTTATTACAATGGGAACAAAGTAACAGAGTGATCCCTAAAAAAGGGGAGTTCCATTAAGAAAAAGGCTTCTTTTCTGTAAAAGATTGAGAAAGAAAATACAATGCTTTTGTAACAATGGGAGTGACAAAGCAGATAATGAAAATAAGTTAATAGACAAGAGAGTGAGAGGGGCAAGCTGTCGGATCAATGTCTTTGCACCAGTGAAAGGGCCTGACCTGCAGTGTGCCGCTCAGGAAAACACAGTGTTTCAGACTCAGTCAGCGAGGTGAGTCACAGTACCATGTGCTGAACTAAGACACATAGGAAGAAAAGGAAGACTGGAAAGAAAGAACATAAGCTCACTTTTCTAGGCAGTATAGGAGAGCATTCTTTAGGAAATCATTCTCTCTCTGTATTTTTATCTTGGGCAAGAATACAAGCAGAGGTCCAAATATAGCATGCTAACTATACTTAAAATTTACAAATTAAACTACAGACCAATAACCTATATTCCATCCTCCTTCGCTGACACTCATGCCTTCACAACAGAAACAAAGGAAGAACATGTTCTAAGTTTTGGTTACATCATCAAAAGCTGGCAAAATTACTTTATTGAAAGCAAACATCTTTATTCAAACTTTACTAATGAATAAATGACATAAAATTATGTATGTTTAATGTGTAGAGGGTCATTATTTGAAATGTGTTCATATTATGAATGATACCACAATAAAATTAGTCTATCCACTTTTGCCACATAGTGACCATATTTGTGTGAGGTGAGGACATTTAAGATCCACTCTGAGCCACTTTCAAATACACAGTACAGTGTGGTTAACTGTAGTCACCATGCTGCACATTAGGTCCCCATAACTGGAAGGTTCTATCTTCTGACCACCTTTACCCATGTCCCTCACCCCCATGCCTCAGCAACCACCGATCTACTCTGTTTCTACGAGCTCATAGACGTAGATTCCATATATGACTGCATACAGCATTTGTAGTGCTCTGTCTGACTTATTTTACTTAGAACAATGCCCTCAAGTACCAGCCACGTTGTCGGAAACGGCAGAATTTTCTTCCTTCTCATGGCTGAGTAATATCCCTTGTATGTTTGTGTATAGTATGATTTGATTTACATGATTACTGATAATTTGTACTAATGATTAATGATGTTAAGAATTTTTTTCATGTACCTGTTCATATACCTGTATATCTTCTTTGGATAAATTTCCATTCAGGTCCTTTGCCTATTGTTTAATCAGATTATATGTGTGTGTGTGTGTGTGTGTGTGTGTGTGTGTATTTTGCTTGTTCAGATCTGTGAGTTTCTTACATGTGTTGGATATTAACCCCTTACCAGAGTGATGGTTTGCAATTGTTTTCTTTCATTGTGTACCTTGATTTTCATTTTGTTGATTGTTTCTTTTGTTGTGCAGAAGCTGTTTAGTTTGATGTAGGTCCATGTTTAATCTTTGCTTAGTGTCATACCCCAAACAAAACATTGCCAATTCCAGTGTAAGGAGCTTCTCATATATGTTTTCTCCTGGGGTTTTACAGTTTCTGTTCTTCAAATTTTTTTATCCATTTTGAGTTAACTTTCGTGAGTGGTATAAGATAGTGGTCCAGTTTCGTTCTTTAGTGCATGGATATCCAGTTCTCCCAAACACATTTATCAACGAAACCATCTTTTCTAATTGAGTATTCTTGGTTTCCTTGAAATATTAACTTTAGGAGGGGGTTGCCTGAGGCAATGGTAAACAGCCTAGGGTGGGATTAGCTGAGAAGGAGAACGCTTCTGGAGCACATGGCATTGTGGATCGTAGTATTTAAAATAAAAGGAGAGTGGCTCTTGGGCTCTCTTCCTCGAGGATGCCCAGATGATTGTGCTGCAGCTGCCTGCATTTCCCGAACGTTGGTATTTTGGATGAGAGAAGAAACTACAGGCACAGCGTAGGACCGGGCTGGCCTGGCAGAGGGTGGCAGGGTTATTCTTTGGGTGTTCTAGAGGGGATGGACTCTGAGGCAGAAGCCTGTCATTCTTCCAAAATTGTGTAGCTTTTGTGTCTTATGTTGTTTTAGTTTATAAACCCATCCTGTAGAAATAAGATAATTAAAAACTAACAGTGGGCCCGGCTGATGTAGCTCAGTGGATTGAGTGCGGGCTGGGAACCAGAGGGTCCCGGTTCAATTCCCAGTTGGGACACATGCCTGGGTAGCGGGCCAGGTCCCCAATGAGGGCCATGTGAGAGGCAACCATACATTGCTCTTTCTCCCTCCCTTCTCCTCTCTCTGAAAATAAATAAATAAATAAAATCTTAAAAAAAAAAGAAAAAGAAAAACTAACAGTGGGAATGATAAGGGAACTTAGGAGTTAAACAATTTAACCTTAATTGATAGGCTTAAGTGACTAATGCATGTGGAAAGCTGTTACTCCAAAATTGTGTAGATTTTGAATAAAGACTCCTTTCCTTTACCACCATACCTTTGCTGGGACATTTTGCCTAGAGGGTGGTCGTGGGCAGCAGGACCTCGCTTCTGCTTAGTAACAGTATTGCTCAACTTATATAACCACTCCTCAATGTGTTTAAGTATTTTGTCATTTGGAATATTACCTTGATCTATAATGATAAGAATATAGACTGTGGGTTATTTTTACATAATTTTACACAAAAAGACAATCTTTTTAATGTGAATTAAATAATACTAAATTTTAGTTATTTATTTGAAAAATGTGAATGTATTGTATTACATAGTTATTGAATGTAAAACCAATTACAATGATTGTATTCAATATCATCCAGTTGTCAAAGAAAAATTAGTATGACACTTCACATATGCTATACTTTCTATTTAGCTAGCTATGCCAGTATTAATTATTTGATATTTCAAAATATTTCTTAGCCATCTTGTTCAATGGCCATAAATGTTATGCTAATTCAGTAACTCTGGAACTAAGATGTAGAACACAGAGAGAAGCAAGAAAATTGATATTGGCACTAATGGAAAACAAAACTTTATTATGCAAGAATCATTGAGAGCATGTGCTCTAAGAGGAAAGACTTAGAAAGGGGAAAAAGTGTCTTTTCACTTCTGCTAGTTATATCTTCCTGAAATCTGAAACAATCTCTCTGTCTAATATTGGCAGTGACACACCCAAAATCTCTTCACAGCATTCTTAAGAAATCAACAGTTGTTTCTAGGCAAACAATCCAAAGACATGTTTTTTTTTCTCTTCACCCCTGACTCTGTGTGTGTGGTGATGGCGGTGCATGTGTGCATGCATGCATGCAAGTGAGAGAGCCAGAGACAGAGACAGAGAGAGACAGAGGAGAGCATTTTATTTAGCTTGGCGCCCTTGTCAGTAGGTCAGCAAATGCTCTGTCTGTAGTCTAAGGAAAATTATGAATAGAAGAGAATAGACTAGAAATATAAATATCAGAAATTTAGCATATGCAACTGAACCATAGGAACTCATGTCATTATACATGAAAAGTGTGAAGAGAATCAGGTTTGAATTTTTGAGGAGGGGTACATATATTAGATTTAGGTAGGACATCAGAGTCCAATACATATTATAAAGAACAACTAGGGGAATGGAGGAAAGACCATTTGTGATCACAGAACATAAAATGGGAGAAAATCAATATGCTAAACTAAATCGATGCTGCACAAAGTTGACTGTGAAAAATTAAAACAATTGGGAGCACACATATCTTAAGTGCCAATTATTTTAATGTTTAATACATTTTTATAAGGAATATGATGACAAAGAGAATTTTTAAATAATCAATTTTTTAAAAATCTGACTGATGTCAGTTTGTTTACTATATCAATAAAGTACAAAATCATTCTGAAAACAAACTAAGAACTCAGTTACTGAGGGTTGAACAGTGTCATGTTAATGGAACATATAGTTTTTAAAAACTCAAGGGGGAATTACAAAGTGATTATTTTTAAACATACATAAACATATGTATTTTTAGTCATTAATAATGATTTTGTATATTCCCATAGATGTTTCTAACTTAAGTGGAGAAGGGTTAAATATATGTTCATTTATATTTATAAATAAATATTTAATATTGAGTATTAAATATGTATATTTAATATTTGTATAGAGATAAGCACATATTTATTAAATATACGTATATTTATATTTCATTATTCATATTTATATTACCTACTTTTCATCTATATATATTTATAAGGTATACTTTGTATCAGGCAACATAAAAGACACTTAAAATCCAGTACAGGCTCACAACAATCCTGAAGAAATTTCTAGAAAAGAAGAAATTTT
>PVJI01033974.1:0-11065 GCA_004026765.1 Micronycteris hirsuta | reverse complement strand
TGACTGTACAACATTGGGAATGTACTAAGTGCTACCAAATTGAACACTTTGCTGAATTTTATCTGTATTTTATCAAAATTTAAAAATTATTTTAATAAAAAAGTTTTGCATGATAAAATGAAGTCTCATATCAAGAAAGGCAATTGAAGCCAAAAATTACGATAAAGGTAGTAGTAATTTATAAAAGGTCAGTGTCTGAATATCTTAATTATTTATAAAGATTTGATACAAAGATATAGGATCAATTTCCAAAGTTACCAGGCTTAGTGGTCAAAACTGATGTACAGTTTATATACCAAGAAATAATTACAGTAAAATTTCTTACAAAAATGGACAGGTCACAAAAAAGTAAATGCTTATTAAAACATCTTTAAGGAACATATTCTAAATGCCTTATAAAGGAGTTAAAAAGCAAATGTGGCCAAGTCATAGTGAAATAAATTTAAACATCTCTATTGACACTGTGAAACTGTTCTAGAGAATAATCTGACAAAAGGTAACAGGACTGAGAAACCTAGTCAAGTTCTTTGACCTAGTAATTTCAGTTTGGAATACACTTTTAAAAGAACACTCAAAGTGGGAGAGCATTAAGTACTTTGAGAAAAGACATTCAGTTATTACAACTAATATGAGGGAATATGAAATAATTTAAATAGTAAAAGAATAGAGCTAAATGAACATTATTATTGCCTAAGCACAATGTATGGATATATGTATATGTGAGTATACACACACACACACACACACACACACACATATTTAGAAAGACAACTATGTAACTATATCTGATAGGTTAAAATGTATATAAGGAATAATGTAGAAGTAAATCACAAAATAGTGCTCACATTGATTTCAACTCTATATATAAACTGAAAAGAATCTGGAGTGTTTAAAATTCAGTAGGCTCTTTTAAAATTAAGTTGTACAGAGTGATAATTTCCTGGCAATTATTTTCCAGTCACATTCTTTACCTAAAGATTGGTAAAAAAAACAAATGAACAGCCCGGCTGGTGTAGCTCAGTGGATTGAGCGCGGGCTGGGAACCAGAGGGTCCCGGTTCGATTCCCAGTCGGGGCACATGCCTGGGTTGCAGGCCAGGTCCCCACTGAGGGCCATGTGAGAGGCAACCATACATTGCTCTTTCTCCTCTCCCTTCTCCTCTCTCTCTGAAAATAAATAAATAAAATCTTGAAAAAAAAAAAAAACAAAAAAACAAATGAACAAATACATAAGGCAAAAAAAAAAAGTATAGGATAAACTATAAATTTAGAAGAGAATCTTAAGTGATCAAGTTAAGATATATTATTTATTTATACCCTTACTCTAAACCTCTTTTTGTTGAGATAAAAGTTTTCAGACCACTATTCTGACAATATTTGAGGAAATATTTTTTTCACTGTATTTGTTAGTCACATTCTTATAAATAAAAACGATTTTCATATAATGCTTTAGTCAAAATACACAGATATGCTTTTAAATAACAAGGAAGAAAAGTCAATTAAATGCATCCAAACTATATGTTCATATATACCTGAAATATGAATAACTGTCGTAAGACCAATAAACATATCTTGGACAGATTTAAAAAGTGTAACACTGTGCAGTACTCATCATACAAGCAACCTGTGTACAGATAGCTGCCTAAACACTGTTCTGAACATAGAACCCATCAAAAAAGCAAACAAAGGCAAACTGGAGGTTTTAGACATTCTGTTTGTTCAGAAGTTGAAGGGAAGAAGCCTTGAAAAGGAGAAGCAGTAAAAATGTATAGTTTAAGGGAGCTATCTCATATGGTTTTAGAGAAATTGCACTGCACCAAATGCTCTACTACCAAAACTTTTTCTTATAAGTTCCTGAGAATCTTCCTGAGTCCATCTATCAAACTCAATACCGCTGAAACAATTAAGCACTCATACTTATTACACAGTACTATGAATATGTTCAATTTCTTTCACTGCTCTCCTAAGACCTAAATGAAGTAAACTGCAGTAGAAGGGAATGAAAAAGGAAGCAGCAGTGAACCAGCCACTATGACACTATCAACGGGTCTATGTTTCTGCCAGAATCCATTTTTCAAACTATTTATCTTCTCCTTATAATCATTCACTTAGCCTAGTAAAGTATATTTTTCTCACCTCTCGAAAAAATCTTAGTCATAAGAACTAATAGCATTGTTTAAAAATGAACTCACCTGAAATTTATTATTTAACACTGGCAAACATGAGAAGCTTTAAAAAAGATCTTCTTTAAGATCTCTATTCACTTAAACCCTGGCTGGTGTAGCTCAGTGGATTGAGCGCGGACTGGGAACCAGAGGGTCCCAGTTCGATTCCCCGTCAGGGCACATGCCTGGGTTGCAGGCCAGGTCTCCAGTGAGGGCCATGTAAGGAGCAACCATACATTGCTGTTTCTTTCCCTCTCTGTCTCCCTCCCTTCCCCTCTCTCTAAAATAAATAAATAAAATGTTTAAAAAAAAAAAAAAAAAAAAAAAGATCTCTATTCACTTAAAACTTGTTTTTCTTTTAAATTTTACCACCACTATACTTTCTGCTAATATGTATATAGCTTTAATATACATTCATTAGCTATATAATATCTTCATTATAATAATAAAGATCTTAATTGAGCCTTATAAACAAACACTGTATTTAAAGAAATTTTTTCAGCATAATATTCATCAACTGATTCTTACTTTGTTTCAACTTATGGAAATCACCAACTCTATCCTTGGTAGCCTGCTTTAGGATAACTGTTTGAATTCTGGGTTCATTCTCCAAGTTTGGGGCTGGAATTAAACGCTGAAGAAGATTGGGAGGGTTCTGTTTTGAAGTTCCAGGGTTTCCATTGTGATTTATATGAGAATCTATGACAGAAAAACATCAAGTTAAGGTCTTATTTTGCAGAAGAAGTTCACAAGACCTGCTTTAGAAAAGCTAAGACATATTGTTGTCTGACACTGGGTAATCAGGTACCTTTGTTTTTTTAATATTTATTATAATTTCTTTATCCAAATCTTATAACCAATGTGCTTCTGTGTGAAGTTTACTAATCAGTCCCCATGAGCATCTCCATTACTGATTATAAACCTATTTCCCAAAGGGATATATAGTAGAAATTAAAAAATTAAAATGGCAATGAAACAGGCTGAATGACTCTTTTCCTTCCTCCAAACTACATATTGCTGTCAGAGATGTCCAAAATCCAGTAAGGCTTTTAGAAGTTCCAAACTCTAAGTCATTTCCATCTACACAGTTACAACTATTAACTCTTGATTTAAAAAAAATTTATTGATTGATTTTAGAGGGAAAGGAAGGTGGGGAATAGAGGGGAAGAGAAAGAGCAAGAGAGCAAGAAAGAGAGAGAAACATCGATTTGTTGTTTTACTTATTTATGCATTCATTGGCTGATTCTTGTACGTGTCCTGACAGGCGATTGAACCTGCAACCTTGGTCAATCCGGACAATGCTCTAACCAACTGAGCTACCTGACCAGTGCCAATTTTTTTCATATTACAATATAACCTTTCTTTCCCCCACCTCCCCTTTTCCTCATCAAAGCCTTGATTTAGATCCTTATTATAATTAATTGTAATTATATCAATCCTCATTTTAGGAGAACATTTATGTAAAATCAAGTAGGTATTCAGAAAACAAATATTCTTAAGTACAGAGAGTTGGGAGTTTAAGACAGGTGGATCTAGTAATTTATAGAAGGCCTCTGTGAGACGAATTTGAACACATTTTGAAAAGGTAAATACATACAGACTGACAGAGATGAAAGGAAATGTAGTCCAGAGTAGAAAAACAAATAATTCTTTTGCTTTTAGTAATATATTAAACATGCATTTAAAAAATGTTTTTATTTATGGATTTTAAAAAGATAGGAAGGGAGAGAGAAAGAGAGAAACATCAATTTGTTGTTCCACTTATTTATGCATTCACTGGTTGATTCTTGCATGGGCCCTGACTGGAGACCAAACCTACAACCTTGGCATATCTAGATGATGCTCTAACCAAATGAGCTAGCTACCCAACTAGGGCACGATGTACATTTTTAAATGATTATTTCTTCCAGAGCTTTTATCAGTCACTTGAAAATATGTAACATTAACTAGAAAAATGCTACTTCACTATGCTGTTAAATGACATGTTTTATTCACTAAATAACAATACATGACCAGGAAATTGGTTTTCAAGTACAAATTGAGAATAAAACTTCATACCTGGAACCATATTTGGGGAGAGGGGTTGTCCAGTTGCACGATGGGAGATTGCTTGATGACTTCCATATTGAGAAACAGAAACAGGAGGTTTCTTCAAAACTAAAAGAAAAAAATAGATCCATATTATTCCCATTGATTTAATAATTTCTAAAAAAACCAACCACCATAAATCTATTTATACTGCACTAATCCTATGATGCTTATCCTAATTTTGTAATCCTTGTATAGCTAATTTGTGGTTACTAATTGATACATTATACTATCACAAATTCTCGTGATCAATAAATCTGAACAGAATAGAAGACAGTAGGAACTCTATCCTGTTCACCACTATATTCCCAACACTTAGGATAGTGCCTGGCATATAAGAGGAGCTCAACTAAGATTTGATGAATGTATAAGTAAAAAATCTCTTCAGAGACAGTGAGATCTTTTTTTATATATAGCATAAATAAAACTTGACATTTATAGATTAAGTGAACCAATAAAAATAGGCTACTCTAAATTGCTCAGATTTAAATAAAAACTAAATATGAGTGATATAACAAGTTGAGATTTTATATTCAACTTATTATAGAGAGAAAATTAAGTTGTACCCAGGGCTTTACTAACAAAAATATACATACTTACAGTTGGGACTTTCTTCTCCCTTAGGAAATGAAGGCAAGAGGGAAAGAGATCAATTTGCATTCACTACCACTAATTAATTCCACTGCATCCTTGGGCAGCTTAACAGTGTTAGAAAGAAAAAGAGCAAAGAAGGAAGCTAGAGAAAAGAAAGATAAAGATAGAAAAGTAGAAAATCTCTTCTCTAAGATATGGTTAGTGGCACATTTTATACTTCTAAAACTGTGGCGGCTGAGATGATGCTATGTAATCCTATTTCATTATATTTTTTCTGGGCACAGGGGAAGATCAGCCTTCCTTGTGGTTAAGGCCCATAAGACCGGGTTCTGATCACGAGAATGTAGGTGAAACTGAATGTGACACTTCCAAGTATGGTGATAAAATCTGTGCAAATCACTTACAATCTGTCTTCACTTTTTGCCACAACTTAGGAGGCTACAAATGAAGATACTGGCTTCAAATAATGAAAGGGGACATTGCTTGAAAAAGAACTGCGAAAAGAGTCATCCAACCTGCACCAGACTATCATAAGAGCAATAAATAAACCTTCATTGTTTTAAGTCACTGCAATTTGGGGGTTGTAAATTAATACACCACAGCCTAATCAATCCTAACTAGTACACTTTGGGTAATTTTTATAATCCTCAGAGTTTATTTCGATCACTCAATTTTGTTTATCATTACATAGATCTCTAAACTGAAGGACCCAAGAAAATTAAAATTCACTAAGAAAGCAATCTACTCAAATTTATAGAAAGCTGAGGTTTTCTGTATCTTACTATGTTCCCATTGCCTTGTTCCTACTGTCAGCTATAATGCCCAATACCCACTTCTGCACATAATGCAGCCAAATGACAATTATCAGCTAACATCTTAAAAGAGGAGTACTGTGTTAGGTTTAACAATACAATTTTGATTTGCTAACAGACTCTGAGGACACTAAGCATCCGGTAGGTATACTCATAAAGAGAAGTCAGTCATGCTCTACAAATTCATTGATTGCTGTTTGACCATGGCTGGCTCCAGCACCATACAAATCAGAAGACAAGAGAGAGCACCTCCACTATTAAATAAGAAGTTACCATACATGTCCTTAGTTTATATGATAATGCCTTGTTCAAAAACAAGGTGTCTATTTGGAGGCAAAACTATGGTTTATACAGAAAAAACTGGATTAAAAGAGACTGTAGAAAGCACCTAGAGGAATTTAAATCTGTTATAGTAGAAACAGAGCATGAATATGGAGCTCTTTTAAGTTTGACATAATACATATTCCTAGAGAAAGCATGGAAAAATTAAAAAACACAAAGAAATTTAAAAATAACTGTCATTTCACCATTTAAAACCACTGTTACCATTTTGAGAATATCTCTTCAGTGTTGTGGGGTTTTTTTGGTACACTATACTATATGAGGTCTGTCCAGAAAAAGTCCAACCATTGTTAATATAATGAGAACAGTTTGCATAACATCAATGTAACCTGGCAGCCAAGGAGAGTGGACTGGAATGTGCATGCATGAACAATGACGACTTCACTGTACTAGTCAGTGGGGGCAGTAGATGCCAATGAGTGAGCATGGGTACTGTGTGACCATCAAATTCAAAATGACTGAGAGAACATAGCAACGTAACTGCATTAAATTTTGCCTTAAGTTTGAACATTCCTCTGCCAAAACTATTTGGATGATTCAGAAGGCAGCAGATATGGGCAACTGGTGAGTGCCAACTTCATCACAACAACACAATGCTCATGCATCACACCTTGTACAGAGTTTTTTGGTAAAACATAAAATCAGTCAGGTGACTCAGCCGCCGCTATAGCCCAGATTTGGGCCCTGTGACTTCTAACTTTTCCCAGAACTAAAATCATCTTTGAAAGGGAAGAGATTTCACACTGTCAATGAGATTCAGAAAAATAAGATAGGGCAGCTGATGGTGACTGAGAGAACTGTGTGAGGTCCCAAGGTGCCTACTTTGACGGGGACTGAGGAATCATTGTCCTATGTACAATATTTCTTGAATCTTATATTTTCTCTCATAAATGTCTTTATTTTTCATAGCAAATGGCTTGATACTTTCTGGACAGACCTTGTATACCTTAAACAAAATTAGGATCCTATCATGTATGTTATTTTATCAGACTTATTTTCTGTTTTCTTCTGTATTACTTAAAATTTTTTTAAATTAACTTTATTGGGGTAGCACTGGTTAACAATATTCATAAACTTCAGGTGTACTTTATAATACAATATCTATATACTCTATTGTGTGCTCACCACCAAAGTCTGGTCTCCTCTTGTGTCCATGTATGTGATCCACTTTACCCTCTTCATCCTCCCCCACCTCCCTTCCCTCCAGTAACCATGATTCTGTTGTCTGTATCTATGAGTTTGTATGTTTATTTTGTTTGTTCATTTGTTGCTTTTTATTTTATATCCCGTATGAGTGAAATCATATGGTTGTCTTTTTCCATCTGACTTATTTAGCCTAATACCCTCAAGACCCATCAATGTTGTCACAAATGGCAATATTTCAT
Organism: Micronycteris hirsuta; assembly: GCA_004026765.1. NCBI lineage: Eukaryota > Metazoa > Chordata > Mammalia > Chiroptera > Phyllostomidae > Micronycteris > Micronycteris hirsuta. The sequence goes on along the minus strand of PVJI01033974.1, from coordinate 3,680 downwards.
CTTTGTTAAGGCAGAATAGAATACCATCGTATATATGAGGGGGGACCCAAAAAAACCCAAAACTATCTTCTGGAGAGTAGACCCCTTATAGTACAGGCTTCTCCCACTAGGTGAGTGTTCTAGGAACCCATCTGTATCAGTGTACCAGCTGGCATTGTAAGAGGCTGTGTTCTGGCTTCACTAAATTTTTTTTGGAAGACTCTTTCAATTCATTTGCCCATTTCATGACAGGTGATTTACAAGTGACCTGCTCACATTGCTCAGTGTTCAGCAGTTTTTGACCAAAAAAACTGGCATCACGCCTGTGCCCTACCCTCCCTATTCACCCAATCTCACCCCGAATGACTTTTTTTGTTTCCCTGAATAAAAAAATTCTCAAAGGAAAACATTTTGCCAGTGTGGGAGATGTGAAACAAAAAATGGCAGAAGCACTAAAAGGCATCAAAATTAACAAGTTCAAAAACTGTTTTTAGTGGAAAAAAACATCTCAATAGGTCGTATTCCTTCAAATGGAGAGTACTTTGAATGTGACAAGTTTAAACACGTAAGAATAAATACAGAATTTTTTATAAATAAATCCTATTTTGGGGGGCACTCGTACATACAATTCTTTATCCAGTCATTTTTTGAAGAAAACTTATGTTGTTTCCACATCTTAGCTATTGTGAATAATGCTGCAGTGAACATGCGGGTACATATATTTTTACAAATAAGTGTTTTCATAATTTTGGGGTAGATACCCAGAAGAGAGGTTGCTGGGTCATATACTAGCTCTATTCATAATTTTTTGAGGAATTTCTATACTGTTTCTATAGTGGACACACCTATTTACATTCCCACTAGCACTGTGTGAGGGTTCCCTTTACTCCACATCCTCTTCTACATTTGTTATTTCTTGTCTTATTGATAATAGACATTCGAACAGGTGTGAGGTGGTATCTCATTGTGGTTCTGATTTGCATTTCTCTTATAACTATTGATGTTGAGTACCTTTTCATATATTTGTTGGCTATCTGTCTGTCTTCCTAGGAAAAATCTCCTTTTAAAAAATTCCAGCCTTATTTTTGTTGGACTAAGGGGAAAGGTGGATTTATTTATACCTAGGACAAGATAGTTAGAAGTTTTCCCAGGGGCCAGAATTAATAGTTATAATTAGTGGTACTGAAACAAATAAAAATCTAGAAAACTACCAGTGAACTTGGAGAAAACCAAGAGTATTAATGTCACTCTTTAATTTTGTATAGGGTTCTTCAGACTTTTTTTCTATACAGGTATAAGAAATTAATTTTTCCTCCACAAAAAAATAAGATTATATTATACTTGCTTTATTCTAAGTTGCTTCTCTCATTTAAAAATCACAGACATATTTGTATGTTAATAAATACAGCTCAATATCATTACTATTTTAATGACTACTACATTTTATAGATATAACCCTCCCTATACCATTTATGTGGTATTTAATTTGTCATTATATATAATTTTATGATGAGCATTCTTGTACCTACATGATAGAGTAAATTCTCAGGAAAGTCCTAAGCATCAGGTCAATGGCTGTGTGTACTTCCTAATCAAATTAAGAGAATAGTAAATATGAGCTCAAAGACAATAAAAGTATGGGGGAGAATTAAACACTAAAAAGACTGCAAACAATAATTTATAATATTAAAGCAGTTCTAACCCTTTATATATTTTACCCTGGTCCTCTCCTTTGAGGATTACTGAGAGCCAGGAAAAATATACAAATCAACAGATAATAGTATACTGCTATCCGATAATATCATTAATAACTAGGTTGTTAAAGATATATTACTGAGGCCCGGCTGGTGTGGCTCAGTGGATTGAGCGCAGGCTGGGAACCAGAGGGTCCCGGTTTGGTTCCCGGTCGGGGCACATGCCTGGGTTGCGGGCCAGGTCCCCAGTGGGGGCCATGTGGGAGGCAACCATACATTGCTCTTTCTCCCTCCTTTCTTCTCTCTCTAAAAAATGAAAATAAAATCTTAAAAAAAAAAAGATATATTACTGATAAGGCCATTATTAAGGCAAAATACCAAGATAAAATGACATATTCTATTTACCATAAAGACAACATACAGGACACAAAGCCACTAGAGCACGTGGTTTTTATACTGCTATGGTCCTGGCTTTTGTATTTTTTAAAAGAGAACTCTCACTATGGAAATTCAATCACTCAACAATATTTAAGTATCTACTCTATGCTCAGCACTGTTCCAAAAAGCTGGAGATTCGGTAGTGAACAAAACAGACCAAGTTATTGCCCTATGATGCTACATTCTTGTTGGGTGTAATAATAAAAAAGTATGTATTGAATATATTATAAATATTAGAGTAAAAAATGTTAAATACAAGGTAAAACAGAGATGTGATAGAGAGTGCTTGGAAGACTCTATTATAGATAGTTTGGTCAGGGAAGGCATTTTGTAGAAGAGACATTTGAGCAGAGGTGTGAATGAAGTGTAGAGGAAGAACATTCAGGCTGAAACCAGCAAGCACAAACAAAGCCCTTGAGATAGGAGCATGCACAGAGTACTGAGGAACTGCAGAGAAAGCAGTGAGGGGAAAGTGTTAAAAGACGAGACCATGTACAGACACAACAGTAAAAACGTTAAGAATAGGTGTTAGGGGACTACGGACTAGGGCTATGTCTGGTAATTCCAAGGGAGGCAATAATAGAACTAATTATAATAGTGAGTCCCATTTTCTGAGAGTTCTTAGTATAAAGCAGGCACTAATCTCATGTCACCCTCAAATCTATCTGAGATAGACACCTCTTTTACAGATGTGGAAACTGGAATTCATGATAATAGAGATGAGACATACCTCTCACTTGACTTAAGAATTCAAAGTGTCATTTCTGGAACAACTGGCTCAAATACATACAAAAGTTGGTAGGTTTTTTTTTAAATATATTTTATTGATTATGCTATTACAGTTGTCCCATTTTTCCCCCTTTATTCCCCTCCGCCCCACATCCCCCCCCATTCCCCACCCTTTAGTTTTTGTCCATGGGTCATACACATAAGCTCTTTGGCTTCTATTTTCCTATACTATTCTTAGCCTCCCCCTGTCTGTTTTCTACATACCGCTTATGCTACTTATTCTCTGTACTTTTTCCTCCTCTCTCCCCTCCCACTCCCCTGTTGATATCCCTCCATAGCTTATATAAATCCCTTTAACATTTCATATAATAAAGGCTGTGTGATGATGAACTCCTTGAACTTGACCTTATCTGAGAAGCATTTTACCTGCCCTTCCATTCTAAATGAAAGTTTTGCTGGATAGAGCATTCTTGGATGTAGGTCCTTGCCTTTCATGACTTGGTATACTTCTTTCCAGTCCCTTTGTGGGAATTCTTTCCACACACATGAAAACACGCAGTTTCGGAATTTACGCATTTTGAGCTCAGCTCCGCGTGAGGAAAAATTATTCCCATGTGAATCATGTCAGTGGAAAAGGAATCCTCTAATGGGAATTTGGCAAAAATGTATCTTAACAAACTCTGTAACTTGCTGAGTCTCTCTTCCTCCCAAAGTCAGGAAGCTTAAGTTAATGAATCCCTGCCTCAATGTTTTATGGTCCTAAAAGTTAACAGCCCTAGTTAGCTTACCCTCAATTTACTTGTCTCCCGTTTAATGTATACCCTGGTCCTGTCTGCCACC
>PVJI01033973.1:0-10833 GCA_004026765.1 Micronycteris hirsuta | reverse complement strand
TAGCCCCCAAACATGCGCATTCGAGTGTTTACCAGCCGTGGCTTTTCCTCCCTGACTGAGCAGCCCAAATGCAGTGCTATCCCATGCCAGGAGACAGTCTCCTTTCTTCTGCAACCTTCTTTACTTCTCTCATTCCCATTCCTGATCTGACAACAGAATAGTTGAAATCTAAGGATCCTAGAATATTGCATCACACTGTCTGGTTCTGAAATCGACATCCCCTTTTCAGGACAGTCCTGCTCCCTTACCACCCTCAGACAAGCACATGACGTCAACACCACCGCCAGAGCAAAAATAAGAACTAACTTTCCTTTCTTGTATGCCATTGGCCTGTCTTCAGTCATAAACCCTCCACAAGTTTCTCCAGGCCCCATTCTCATTCTCAGCATCTCCCGCTCTACCATACACCATGGACCTCTTCACCTCTCATTCCCTCTGCCGAAATATTTGTGTTCATTTCCGACTGCCCACTTGCAATAGCTTTCTGCTTTAACCCTCCTTCCCTCCTGCCATGCACTTACTCCAATACTGAAGGATGGGCTCAGGAGCCCCAATGTGTTCCACCACACAGGTGTAGGTGTCCCCAAAAGTGGGGGTTGTGGCTAAATGGGAGAGGGTCTGGTATGTCCAGTCTCCATTGGGCTGGGCAATCTTATGGGCACTGCCATGAGGAGGGACAAGCTGCCCATTCTTCCTCCATGTGATGGTCACATCGGCCGGGTAGAAGCCCCACACGTAGCAGGCCAGCATCACGGACTCCCTCGTGTTAAAAGGAGTGGTTTTGGCTACTTGCACAGATGGAGGCCCTGCAGAGAGGGAAAACATGGTCATGAAGGAGAGATGGCCTTTTCTCCACCCTGGCTTCTTTCCTTCTTTAATTCTTCATGGATTTTGCAAAACTACTGTCCTCATCTCTACCCCAGGCCACTACATGTCCCTTTAAAAATAAGGAATAAGAATTTACTCCTGCTTAGCTCCTTTTTTCCCCCATTCCTTCACTGCCCCTCCCTTTTTTCTCCTCCAAAATTATGTTTGATCACAGTAAGTATAAGCCAGGTCTGAACTGCAAGCTGTTTCAGACGTGACTGTACTTACTCAAGCACACAAGCTAATGGTTGTCCAGGGCTGTGAATTGGGGTTTACTTAAAGGCAGAAAAAGACCTTTGTCCTCAAACTTCATTTAACAAATTAATTTGCTAAATAAAGCACTTTTTCCTCAGATAGTTTAAGGAAACGAGCCTAACTCAGGACTCTCTTAAATTTGGATAAGTGTAGTTCAAATTAATGAGATTGTTAATGTATACATTTCTTACTAGTTTATTCTCCTAGGAGACCCATCTGCTTGTCTTTCTCCTGGTGCTTTTCAAATAAAATTTTAAAAATTGTGTTGAAGCGCAGATTTCCTAGCCTGCAACCCCAGATACTTCCATTCCAAGGGTCTGCAGGGCTCTCAAGGGCTGCATTTTTAACAAGTACCTTCCCCAGGCAATTCTGAAAAAGGCAGGTAAGAAACCACACCTCAAAACACAATACTCCATCCTGTGGAGATCAAGTTTCCTTTTACCAGTCTCAAGTCATTCCCAAGGCATGGGAGGAAGGGGGAGAGAGCATACATGGTCTGAAGCCTTATAAATACTCCCGTGCCTGAGTCCATCCAAGACCTACAACATTGGGTCCTGGGACAGAAAGGCACGAACAATTAGGGAAAGCCATTCCGGGCTATTCTGACACACCCCTGGGGGAACTGGGGGCTGCCTCCTGAGATGCCCGCCTAGGAGGAAAGCATGTGGACTCTCCACTCAAGAGCTCCTTGCGGGTTCAAACATCACCTCTCCTTTATTCCCTCCCCACCCCCACCAACAACCTCGTGCCCCTTCAGTGTCAACCTCCCTCTTTTAACGTCCAGGTCCACACATTTTCTGCTGCTTTTCTGCCCAAATCTCAAACCCCCTGCCTGCTGAGGGATCCTCCCTGGCCTCCCTCTCTTAACTGTGCTTCCTAATAGCCCCTGGGCACCCCCTCCCTCCTTACGTGTCCTTTGGGTCAGCGACCCCCAGAAGGGCTGTGTGTGTGTGGCACAGGCCTGGAGCCCCTCAGACAAGCGCTGGAGCAGGCTTTTCTGTCCGTTGAGGTAATCGCAGAGGTAAGTGGCCAACGTGTTCAGCACCCCAAATTCACAAGGGACCATTGCTCTCTCCTTTGGATCCCAGCAGGCCAGCAAATCTTTGTTGAAGGAGATACAATATCTGAAATCCTGTGGAGTCCCATCATCATCCAACAGACAGGTGCTTTCCACATGGGCCACAAAGCCACCTGCAGGAGCCAGAGAAGAGGGCAGGTCAGAAACCAGGCTCAGTGACGCCCAGGGAGCTGGGCACACATTTCCCACCTCAGGCGGCATCTACTCACCAAGCTCATTAACTGGAGTCCCCAGGAACCCTGATTAAGGAACTCAATAGTAGTAGTAGAGGTGTTTTTAGAACCGGTTTCCTCCTTATATGAGACTAGGGAGCAGCCCAAGACTATTTGCTTGTGTAAAAAATGATGATTTACCCAGGACAAGACCTTCAATAAGCCACATTTTTGAGTGAGAAAAGGGGTCAAGGGGAAGAATCAGCCTTGTTCTGTGCTGGCTGTGTTATTAACTATTCACTCCATACATATTTATAAAGTATCTCTGTGTGCCAGGCACTGTGTGAGGAGCTGGGGATGCAACAAACAAGACAGATGAGGTCCTTGCTTACATTCCAGCAGGAGATCTGCATTATACAAATAATCACACAGCTTAATTACTATTAAAATTGCTACAAAGGTACAATGCAAGTGATATCAGAGTATATAATAGGGAGACAAACTAGTCTGGGGCATCCGAATCCAATAACAAAACTGAATTCCCAGGCTTCTGGCCCAGATGGAGGTGTAGGTAGACACACTGTGCCTCCTCGCACAACCAAAAGAAGGACAACAACAACTTAAAAACTAAAACAAAAACTGACAAAATATTGAACTGTATGGAAGTCCGACAACCAGGGAGTTAAAGAAGACACGTTCATCCAGACTGGTAGGAGGGACAGAGACAGGCAGCTGGGTGGAGAGGACTCTTGGTAAGGCTGCAGCTGGCGGAACTGGCAGTCCCACATTTGCACGCAGATAAACTGGGAGGAACAACTGGGGAGCAAGACAGACCTCGCAGCCCAGTGCTCCAGTGCCAGGGAAATAAAGCCTCAAACCTCTGATTGAAAACACCTGTGGGGGTTGAGGCAGCAGTGGGAGGAACTCCCAACCTCAAAGAAGAGTTCGTTGGAGAGACCCACAGGGTCCTAGAATGTACACAAGCCCGCTGGCATGGGAATCAGCACAGAAGGGCCCAATTTGCTTGTGGGTATCGGGGGAAGAGATTGAAAGCCATCAGAGAGCAGAGCAAGCATCACTGATCTCTCTCAGACCTGCCCCCACATACAGCATCACAAAGCAGTGACTTAGTTGCCCCGCCCTGGTGAACACCAAAGGCTCCTCCCCCTATATGTAACAGGTGCACTGAGACTGAAAAAATAGCCCAAAGGAAAGATCAGATCAAAGCTCCAGAAAAAATACAACTAAGCAATGAAGAGTAGCCAACCTATCAGATGCACAGTTCAAAACACTGGTAATCAGAATGCTCACAGGATTGCTTGAATTTGGTCGCAAATTAGAGGAAAAAATTAAGACTATGCTAAGAGAAATAAAAGAAAATGTAGAAAATGTACAGAGAACCAATAGTGATGGGAAGGAAACTGGAACTCAAATCAATGGTGTGGACCAGCAGGAAGAAAAGAATATTCAACCAGAAAAGAATGAAGAAACAAGAATTCAAAAAAATGAGGAGAGGCTTAGGAAACTCCAGGACATCTATAAACGTTCCAACATAGGGGTGCCAGAAGGAGAAGAGGAAGAGCAAGAAATTGAAAACTTATTTCAAAAAACAATGAAGGAGAACTTCCCCAATCTGGCAAAGGAAATAGACTTCCAGGAAGTCCAGGAAGCTCAAAGAGTCCAAAAGAAGTTGGACCCAAAGAGGAACACACCTAGACACATCATAATTACATTACCCAAGATTAAAAATAAGGAGAGAATCTTAGAAGCAGCAAGAGAAAAGGAGACAGTTACCTACAAAGGAGTTCCCATAAGACTGTCAGCTGATTTCTCAAAAGAGACCTTTCAGTCAAGAAGGGGCTGGAAAGAAGTATACCAAGTCATGAAAGGCAAGGGCCTACATCCAAGAATACTCTATCCAGCAAAACTTTCATTTAGAATGGAAGGGCAGATAAAGTGCTTCTAAGATAAGGTCAAGTTCAAGGAGTTCATCATCACCCAGCCTTTATTATATGAAATGTTAAAGGGATTTATATAAGACATGGAGGATATCAACAGGGGACTGGGACGGGGAGAGAGCAGGAAAAAGTACAGATAATAAGTAGCATTAACAGTAGGTAGAAAACAGACAGGGGGAAGTTAAGAATGGTATAGGAAATGTAGAAGCCAAAGGACTTATGTGTATGACCCATGGACAAAAACTAAAGGGTGGGGAATAGGGGTGGGGTGGGGTGGAGGGGGGGAATGGGACAACTGTAATCTCATAATCAATAAAATATATTTTTAAAAAGTTCATCATCACCAAGCCCTTATTATATGAAATGTTAAAGGGATTTATGTAAGAAAAAGAAGATAAAAAAATATGAACAGTAAAATGACAGCAAACTCAGTTATTAAAAACCACACCCAAAATAAGAACAAAAGCAAACTAAGCAAACAACTAGAACAGGAACAGAACCACAGAAATGGAGATCACATGGAGGGTTATCAACAGGGGAGTGGGAGGGGAAGAGAGGGGGAAAAGGTACAGAGAATAAGTAGCATAAACAGTAGGTAGAAAACAGACAGGGGGAGGTTAAGAATAGTATAGGGCCCTGGCTGGTGTAGCTCAGTGGATTGAGCGCGGGCTGCAAACCAAAGGGGTCACCGGTTTGATTCCCAGTCAGGGCACATGCCTGGGTTGAAGGCTGGGTCCCCAGTGGGGCCCACATGAGAGGCAACCACACAATGATATTTCTTTCCCTCTTTTTCTCCCTCCCTTCCATTCTGTCTAAAAAAAAGAAAGAAAGAAAGAAAGAAAAGAATAGTATAGTATAGGAAATGTTGAAGCCAAAGAAGTTATATGTATGACCCATGGACATAAACTAAAGGGGGGGAATGTGGGAGGGAGGGAGGGGGTGTGCAGGGAGGAGGGGAATAAAGGGGGGCAAATGGGACAACTGTAATAGCATAATCAATAAAATATATTTTAAAAAAACACCCTGAATTCCCTTACCCAGAAAAAGGGGCAGAGGAAGGCAGGTCCTAGGAAGGAATGTCCTTACCTGCTCCGGTGCAGCCTAGGCTGAGGCCCAGCAGCAGCTGCAGGAGTGTGGGCATGATCTGCTCTGGGGAGACACAGGGAACGTGGTCCCCTGGACCACCTCTTCCAGGGGCCTTGAATTCTCACCTGCCCCCGAAAGGAACACTAGCTCAGGTGAATGATCTCCAGACCCTGAGTGGAATATGGTATTGCTTGGACCCCTTGATCCCCACTAAACAAGTGGTTTGGAACCACGCAGGCCCTAGACATTAACTTGTTCCTGATCTAACAGGGTTGTCAAATTGGCTATTAAACGTAGAGACAAATCGGTGAGTGCCTCAACCTAGTGTCATCAGTTACTAGGCAAATCTCATCCTGCCCTAGGCTCTAAACAACTCCTGCTCTCTTTCGTAACTCTTCCTGTGAAACGACCAGTCTGTAGGTGGATTTCCCTGGGTCAGTGGAGAGAATACTCCCAGTATTCCCAGGATGCATGTAGCCTGTCCTGCCTGCTGGTTGAACTGTTTCCTTTCAATGCCCTTCCCAAAGTTAGACTAGATAACCTCCTTTGTTCCTTAAAGGGGGGTTGCTTGGGAAGATAGTCCATTACCCTTGGTCTGCCCTGCCACCCAGCAGATGGAGCATACAAGCCCTTCTGGGGCAGGTGACAGAAGCAGGACTGCTGAGAAGGAAGGAGGCATGGGAGAGCGAGGGTTCTCTCTGGCCTCAAAGCAAGAGAGCGGAATAAGGAAGGCTGGTCCACCCAGGATCAGGGACATGGGCCTGAAAATCCCTGCCTGGCCCACAGTCTTCTTTCGTCCAGCCAGTGGAGTTTCATTTCCTCCCTTCTGCTTTCTGGAGCAGGAAACCCTATCCTCCTACACTCTGAGCCTCAGGGCAGACCACAGTTTAACTCCACTTAAACCGCTTGATAAATACTGCTGATGAACCCGTATGCAAAGCTCACCTGTCTTCCCCAAACTTGAAACTCCCTTGTGTGTTCCCCCCACTGGTCCCATCTGAGCCAGGGCAGGTCCTTGCATTATAAAGCCATGAGAAAAAATAAGATAAAGCTTCAATATTTTTCTTCCCGTGGAAAAGGCAGCTTTTATTTATTTATTTATTTTTAAATCAAATTTATTGGGTTGATGTTGGCCAATAGGATCATATAGGTTTTGAGTGTACATTTCTGATACGCGATCTGTACATTGCATTGTGTGCCCACCACTCAAAGTGAAATCATCCTCCATCACCGTATATGTGAGTCCTTTTACCTTTTACTGGCCCCTACCCTCTTCCCTCTGTAGCCACCATACTGTTGTCTGGGTCGATGTTTTTCTTATTTGTTAATTTATTGCTTTCAGTTTTATATCCCACATATAAGTGAAATATGGTTCTTAGTGTTTTCTGACTAACTTCGCTTAGCATAATATTCTCAAGGTCTATCCATGCTGTCGCAAATGGCAATATTTCATCTTTTCTTATGGCTGAGTAGTATTCCATTTTGGGGGGAGGACCCAAAATAAACTGGAATTATCTTCTGGAGAGTGGCCCCTTGTATTGCAGGCTTCCCTTGCTAGGTGAGTGTTCTAGAAGCCCATCTGTATCAGTGGACCAGCTGGCGTTTTTGTGAGAGGCTGCAATCAGCTTCAGTGAATTTTTTTTGAAGACTCTTTTAATATGTTTGCCCATTTCATGATGAGCGATATACAAATGCACCCAGCACTGAGTGTTGAGCAGTTTTTGCCCCATAACAGCATGACCCCCATGCCCCACCCTCCCTATTCACCCAATCTTGCCCCAAATGATTTTTTTTGTTTCCCCTGGTTGAAAAAATTCCACAAAGGGAAATGTTTAGCCAATGTGGAAGAGGTGAAACAAAAAATGGTAGAAGCACTAAAGGGCATCAAAGTCGACAAGTTCAAAAACTGTTTTCAGCAGTGGAAAAAATAGGTGTATTGCATCAAATGGAGAGTACTTTGAAAGTGACTGAAGTTTAAACATGTAAATGTAAATACCCAATTTTTTATAAATAATTGTGTAGTTTTCCTGTTTTGGGGTCCCCCCTTGTATGTACCACATATTCTTTACCCAGCCCTCTACTGAAGGACACTTTAGTTGTTTCCATGCATTGGCCACTGTAAATAATGCTGCATCGAACACGGGGGTGCGCGTGCATATATCTTTGCCAATAAATGTTTTCAAGTTTTTTGAGTAGATACCCAGAAGAGGTATTGCTGGGTCATATCATAACTCTGTTCTTAATTTTTTGAGAAACTTCTGTACTGTTTTCTATAGTGGCTGTACCAGTTTACATTCCCACCAGCAGTGAATGAGGATTGCTTTTTCTCCACAACTTCTCCAACATTTGTTATTACTTGTCTTATTGAAAATAGCTATTCTACCAGGTGTGAGGTATTATTTATCACCTCATTGTAGTTTTGATTTGTATTTCCCTAATAGCTAGCAAAGTCGAGCATCTTTTCATGTATCTGTTGGCAGTTTGTACGTCTTCTTGGGAGAAGTGTCTGTACAGGTCCTCTGCCCATTTTTTAATTGGATTTTTTGGTGTTGAACTGTATGAATTCTTTATATATTTTTGATATTAACCCCCTGTAGGAGCTGTTATTTGCAAATATCATCTCCGATTCAGTTGGTTGCCTTTTAATCAATACTTTGTTGTCAGTTCTTTTGCTGTGTAAACTCTTTAACTTGATATAGTCCCATTCACTTATTGTTGCCTTTACTTCCTTTGCATTTGGGGGGTCAAATTCATAAAATGTTCTTTACAACCAAGGTCCATAATTTTAGTACCTATGTTTTCTTCTATGTAATTTGTTGTTTCAGATCTTATATTTAGGTCTTTGGTCCATTTTGAATTAATTTTTGTATATGGGGACATACAGTAATCTAGTTTTATTCTTTTGCATCTGGCTTTCCAATTTTTTCACCACCACTTATTGAAGAGGCTTTCTTTTTTCCTTTGTGTGTTTTTGGCTCTTTTGTCAAAAGATATTTGCTCATATACTTGTGGTTTTATTTCTGGACTCTCAATTCTGTTCCATTGGTCTGTGTGTCCGTTTTTCTGCCAATACCATGCTGTTTTGATTATCATAACTCTGTAGTATAATTTTAAGTCAGGTAGTGCGATACCTCCAGCTTTGTTCTTTTTTCTCAGGATTGCTTTGGCTATGTGGGGTCTTTTGTGGTTCCATACAAAACTGATTTTTTATTCTATGTCTTTAAAAAATTACATTGGGACCCTGGCTGGCATGGCTCAGGCTGGCCGGCAAATCAAAGGGTTGCTGGTTTGATTTCCAGTTTGGGCACATGCCTGGGTTGTGGGCCAGGTCCCCAGTAGGGGGTACGCAAGAGGCAACCACATATTGATGTTTCTCTTTCTCTCTTTCTCCCTCCCTTCTCCTCTCTCTAAAAATAAATAAATAAAATCTTTTTAAAAAATGACATTGGGATTTTAATGGGGATTGCATTAAATCTGTATATTATTTTGTATAATATGGCCATTTTAACTATGTTAATTCTTCTAATTTATGAACATGGAACATCTTTCCATTACCCTGAAAAATATGGATTTTAAAAAAGATTTTATTTATTTTATTTTTAGAAAAAGGGGACGGGAGGGAGAGGGAGAGAGAGAGAAATATCAATGTGTGGTTGTTTCTCACGTTCCCCATACTGGGGACCTGGCCTGCAGACCAGGCATGTGCCCTGACTGGGAATTGAACCAGTGACCCTTTGGTTCACAGGCAGGCACTCAGTCCACTGAGCCACACCAGCCAGGGTTGGAAAAGATGGAGTTTTGAATGACAATTCATCCTCCTATCCCGTTGTGAACTATACCACTAGTGGCTTTTTCCATCACAAATTTACAACCCTAAGTTAATTTCTCTCTGTTCCCCAACAGACTTCATGGCTGCCTCTTCTCACCTTGGTTTCTGAAAGCTCTTGGATTTGATTTAATAGCCAGTTAAACAAAAGAGGATTAGGAGGAAGCCCCCACCACTACACTTGTCTGTCATCCACCAAAGTCCCTGTCACCAAGAAATTTCTGATCTTTATGAGGAAAATGGAAAAAAACCCCAAAAAACCATGGACCAAAGGTAATACTGAAATGAGTGAATATCAGAAACAAAAGACTTGTTTCATATAACTGAGCTTCACTGAAGGTGTGCCCATGTTTCCTGGACACCTGCCTCCCAACCTCACCCTGGTGATGAGATTGTTCTAGACTCTAACTCCCCTAATGAACCACCAAGTGTGTTGGAGTGGGCAGAAAATGGGGTGGGAGTCCAAAACTTGTTGAGCTTCTACTTTGTGACAGATTCTATACTAGGCAGGTCTTTTAGAAGCTGTCTCATTTAATCTTAAAAGACCTGTTGTCCTCACTTTACAGTTTTGGAAATAGGTCCAAAGATATACATCCAAGGTCTAGAGCTACACACACATACACTTTAGTGTGCCCACACAGTCGCTGCCTTCTGGGACTAAGGTGACCTCACAGCTAGTCGTGGCCTCCAGAATTCCTTCTGCTTGTAGAACCTCTGTCTCTTCCACTTTCTCTTTCAAAGTTTTCAAATTGGCAAACTCTCCTACACACACACACACACACACACACACACACACACACACTCTCTTCCCCCATATGTCCTTCACCTCTCCCTAGGTAGGAAGAAGCCTAATCTTGCAAGAACTAGGCCTTAGGATCCTTTTCAATGTTTACAAAGCCTGGCCTAGCACAGGACTTCTCACCCACCGTTTGCGGCACCGGCACGGCCCTCGGCCAACACAGGGATGCCGAGAGGAGCTCCCTCTCGGGCCTAGGCCTCCGCTCTGGCAGCCAAAGGAGATGTGAAACCTGTAAGGCGGCAGCAGGAAATGTAGATTTCACTTCTTTGTTAATGAGAAGACTGAGGGTGATTTTTAGAATAAGGAAGGACAGAAAAACCCAGAGACCTGTGCTCAGTGAAGCAGTTTCTTCCTTCCCCTCTTTCTCTACTTCCCCTTAACCCTCCTTTTTTTTTTCTTTTTACAGGCATAGCTCTGTTCTCCACCTCTAGTCAACCCAAAAGAATATTTCAACTGCCCTGTCCATTGCTGGTTATTTGATAACTATTTATGTAGCGTCAGGACTGCAGAGGTTAGGGAACCACAGCCGGCTTTCCACACACTGTCCCAATGTCACTGCCATGCAAGGACCCCTAAAGTGAGTCCTCCCTTTCTCATGTGCCAAAAATGTACTAACCAAGGTATTTATGTGCAAAGCACTACAGGGAATATCCAGAGCTAGGAGATATGGACTCTGCCCCCCCATCACTTGTCATTCACTTAGATGTCAGCTGGGGAGTGAGAATGAACATCTATAAAGAGAAGCATTTATGCTGAGGTGAGTAAGCAGTAAGTTCAGTAGACTTAAAAGAAAAAAGAGAAATCATTGTGGA
>PVJI01033972.1:0-10832 GCA_004026765.1 Micronycteris hirsuta | reverse complement strand
GGATAGATGGATGGGTGGGTGGGTGGATGGACAGACGAGAGGTTCTCAGGAAGGACACTGAGCACTGGAGCCTCACTGGCCTGGGTTGGAACGCTGGCTCCATCACTTTCTCTGGGCCACAGGGCCGCAAACTCCACTAGCCTCCGCCATTCCAACAGGAGGGTATGAGCACCAGCATGGCGGCTCCACAACCCCCCTTCTTTGTTCGCTGCAGGTTCTCGGGGACAGGAACCAGCATTTGATGAGCACCGATGAGGCACAAGCCCCAAGCTCCCCCCAAGCACCCACCATCCCCCAGGGGACCTGGCTCTGGTATGCATTAGGGCTTGTTTAGGGTCTGTGTCCCTCACAGACGGGGGCTCCGTAAGGCAAGGGCATGTTGAACCTGGCCGTGCTTCTCAGCCCTGAGCCCAATAACGACAGCAATGGGGCAACAGCGCTCCCACCGGAGCGCGCGTGCACCATCGGGCAGGCGTCATGCTCTGTGCCCTCCACAGCCATCCATGAATCCTCACAGATGGCCCACAGAGGCCACCGCCTCTGTCACCGCTACTCCCGCCTCTCAGGTGGGGACATGTCGGGTGGGCAGCGACCCCTGCTGGAACCTTCACCATGCTGAGCACTTTGTGTGCATCGGGGCAGGTAATGAGGTTCACCCAAGTTCACCCAGCCACTGAGGGGTAGACCCGTGAAGCCCTCACGTCACTGGGGCACACCCCGGCAGGCCTGGTTACCCATCCGCGTCTCCAAGGCCACACACGAGGAGGCGGATCCCCTGGGTTCGATCTTGACTGTGGCCAGCCCTGAACTTCCCGCAGCCTCCTGAGGCTCTGACCAGGGCGTTTACAATGCTGGCGCTTCCGCCTGTCTCACCGCTCCCTCCCCTCCTCCTCTGGCTCTCTGAGCCATAAAATAATGGAACCACCAGGCTCCCCAAGCACACCATGCTGTTTCCGTCCTCTGCGCCTTTGCCCTGGCTGTTCCCTCTGCTGAAATGGCCTCTCCTTATCGGTCCCCAACAAGCAAACTCGGAGTCTCTCCAAGAAGGGGAATCCGTCATGACCGTGACCTGTGGACATCTGCCCCTGGACACTGGTCTGCCCCGCCCGACGGTGGGCCTGAGGCCGGAGCACACCACCCCTCTGAGCCCGGCCCCTCCTGGACACGCCATAACTGTCTGCCGAGTGAAGGCTCGGCTCTTCGCTCCATCTCAGGCGACTGCCCGTGGAAGCCCCGGGTGGCTGCGGGGCCGGTGCTGACGTCTCATCAGGCACGTTTCAGAGAGACGCTTTTCCCCTGACTACGAATTCCATCTGCTCTTTTAAAGAAAGAAAATTCACCTCTGTGCCCGTGTTTCTTCCCGGATCGCCCTTCAAGAGCCACCTTTGGGAGCTTGCTCATGGGCCTGTGCCCTGAGCCCGCACCTCGGACAGCCTGGAGTTTTCTGTTGGGCCTTTAAATGAACAGCTCGAGTAAGCGAAATCAACACACCTGCCGGGTGACACCGCGGGGAACCAACAGCCCCGGCACATGCAGGGCCCAGGGGATTTGACTGCACTGAGGGAGCCAGCCTGCACCCCGTCTCTCCCCCGGGGGCCCCCCACCCAGTACTGCCACCCCAACTGTGTCTGCAAACACATCCATTCGGAGACTCCGTTTTGCCCTCTGGATCCCTAAGCCCGCCCGTGCCTTTGTTCATTCATTCGGGACTGACGCGCCTCTACTTAGAAGGGCTCCAGCAGCCCTGAGTCCCCCAGGCAGCTGGGACAAGACGCCTTTCTCGTGTCCAAAAGACACGGCTCTGTGACATGGGGGGAACTCCGTGTCCCGAGGCAGCGTGTCAGAGTGGAAAAAGCATGTGCTGCAGACCCAGACGGATGTGGCTTCAATCTCTGCCCCTCACGAGCCAGCTGGGTGGCGCTGGGTGGGCCCCTCACTCCCTCTGGCCCTCGGGCTCCTCCTCAGTGAAACGGAGACACGTAAGACCCTCACGTGGAGCTGCTTCCTGGGGTTGAATGTGACGGCAGACATGCAGCAGGGTCACGATATGTGTTGGTTTTCTTCTGCCTTTTGAAGGTGGGGTCCCCGTGGAGAGTGGCCAGCCCAGCCACCACGGGCTGTGACCAGATCACGGCTGCCTGAGACGTCAGGGGGAGCCAGGGACGGGCTGATGTGGCCTGAGCAGAGTCCCTGCCCGGTGCCGGGAAAGTCCGCTGTGTGTGCTGGCAGAGCAGGTCGGAAGGTCAGGGCTGGCGCCACCTGGTCTTGAACTTCTCCTGGGGGCCAGGACCCGCATTCCTGGAGATCAATTTGCTTACAGAACCAGCCTAAAGGAAGTCAGAACTCATGTACAGGGTGACGGGGGCCCAAGGGGGCTCCTTCTCTTTACGTCACCGCTCTCCCCTCAGCCGTCTCTGGAGAGATGTCTCCCTTGGCCTCTCCCTGCCCCTCCAGCAGGATATCCCGAGACTCAGAATCGGGCTCCTTCTCCTGCGCCCTCCCAGGAGCCATCAGGTCACTGCCTGGGCTTTCTGCACCTCAGCACTGGACACTGCCCTCAATCCACGGATCCCAGCCATGCCCCCCTCCAGAGGCTGGAGGGCCCATCTGTTGTGGGGTTCCTGCAGATACCACAGATTCCAGCTCGTCCCCCCCCACCCCAGACGGAGGACACCGTCGTAACCTGCCCCGCTGCATGCCCCGGGCGCCTGGGGGGCAGCTTGGACACCTCCGCCACCCCACCCTCCTGCCCTCCTCATCTCTCTTGAACCTGAAGTCTGTAACCTCCCTGGACAGAGTTGCCCCAGCTCTGGATCTTTCTGGAAAGGACTTCAGAAAGACCTTCAGCAGTGAAAGTCTTACCAGGGTCCCCAGGGGACCGTATGGAGGGAGAGGACCCCCTCACAGGTGTACCTCTGGCGTTTGCACTGACCTGGGTCTGCCTGTCACCACCGACGTCACCCTGAGCAAGTCACCAACTTCTCCCAGCTCTGGGCCCACTTCATGTTTGTGACGGTGACAGATAGAGGGTAACGCGACGCCTGGCACAGTAAATGCTAGAAAGTCATTTTCACCGTTAGTTGTTGCCAGACGTCATTTGTTGGATGTATTTAATAAGTCAGAGAGGAACGACTCAGCGGGGGACGCGGGGGAGGTGAGGACAGAGGGCCCGAATCTCCGCACACCCACACAAAAACTGTCAGCAGACACACAGCTAAACCAAGAATCACAGGCAGCATTCACTACGGAACTAAGTTGTCCTCACAAACCCCAGAATGTAAGTGGGTGGGAGTGAACCAGCAACCGTGACAAGCCCTGCCTGGTGACTCCTGTGCAGGGGCAACGGGGAGAAGCGAGGCAGCGTGGGGTGAACCGGAGAGCAGAGAATCCAAACGCTCCCAGCCACGGGGAAGCGCAGCGGGCCCACAGGCCAGAGGACCCTGGCCAGCCCAACACCGGGGGAGGGAGGGGGCCCTCAGCACGTTCTGCGCAGGTGGCACAGCTGGGACCCCAAATCTTGCTAATCAGGAAACCCAGAGCTCCCTGCCAGGACACAGCCCAAGGGGATGCTGTTGGGAGCGGAACCGTAACTGAGCCGACAGCGGACCTGCAGACCCAGGAAGGGCAGGTCCAGGTCCAAGCGGGCAAGTGGAACCGAGCCCGGGAGCCCCAGCTCGGACGCTGCCTTGGGTTGTGACGCCACGAACAAACAGAAGAGGTCAGTCTGTTGAGTTAGAAAAGCTACCCTACATCGCCCCATCTTCTGCAAGTCCAGGAAAAATGATCTCGCGTGAAAAAGAGCAACAGAGAAGCGCCCAAGTCAAAATCCATGCAACTTTATTACAAGACAAAGGAGAACAAAGAGCAGAATAATGCCTTATAATGAAAACACACCAAAACAACATGCCACACACACAAAAAAAGACCAAAGCTGTAACCAACTGCTTCAGAGAGTTCAGTGACAGCGTGGTGGATTGTGTGACAGTGTACTGGTTCCCCAATGAATCGGGCCATCTGGTAGCCCGACCTGTGCTGCCCCTCCTACAGGCTCCCTGATCTCGGTCACATGATGTGCACTGGCCAATTGGACGTCAGGACATGTGAGACCAGAGAAGACTTGATAAGCATGTGGGAAATGGGTTCCCCTTCTTGAGATTACCTTGTAGCAAGCACACCCTTCTAATCCCCTCGATGACGGAAGACCACACAGAGAGAGACCCGTTCATCCTGGCTGAGTCCTCGCTGAGCCCTGCCCCCACTGACCCACCGGCTGAATGAACCAGAAACAGAACCAGCAGAAGAACCATCCAATCAAAGGGCAGAATTGTGAGAAGTAATACACTGTTATTGTTCTAAGCTACTAAGTTGTTGTTTTTTTAAAAGATTTTACTTATTCATTTTTGGAGAGAGGGAAAGGCAGGGAGGAAGAGAGGGAAAGAAACATCAGTGTGAGAAAGAAACATTGGTTGGTTTCCTGTCGTACGTGTTCCAACTGGGGGCCGAACCCCCAACACAGTCCTGTGCCTGATTGGGAATCGAACCGGTGACCTTTTGCTGCATGGGATGACGCCTACCCAACTGAGCCACGTGGGTCAGGGCCGGAGCTACTAAGTTTTGACTGGCTTGTTACTCAGCAATCAGGAATTAATATAGACATCAGGAACTAAGAACTAATAAAGACATTAATAAAATTATACAAGACATAAAAGAACAACATAAGTTAGAATTAAAAAAACTCAGAAACCAGGCAAGAGAACTCAGGAAAAAATTAGAAGTGAAGGGAAATTATTTCAGTAACAATTCCTTCACGAGAAAGCACACGAAATAAATAAAGACAACAGACAATGCTCTACAGAAAGAGAAAGAAAGATGAGGAAAAGTTAAACAAACGAAGGAAGGGCTAAGAAAGATTTGAAAATGACCAATACTGAAGGCTGGCGAAGAAGACCCAACACGCAGATAAGAGGCGTCCTTAAAGAAAACGAAAGCAGCCGGAACGCTGACTGAAAATAATACATCCCTCAAACGTCAAGAAGAGCCAGCGTGAAAGCACCCATCGCATGCCTAAGCTTGCGGGCCCAAGTGACCGACGCCAAAGTTATATTCTGGCAACACCAGTGGACGACAATCAAAAAGGAAGGAAGGGCTTCTTTGTTTTTCCCTAAGCCTGGGCCAAGCTTGCAGGCTGGGCAGGGGTTCTCAGAACACAGAGGGGAAGGTGTTTCTGGCAGGCAGGCAGCGTGGGGACAGCCCAGCACATGCTGAGGACGGCGCGGGTGGGGTGGGTGAAGCAGGGGACGCACACCGAGGCCACAGCCCCCCGGCAGCTCATACCCCAAAGGGGCCCGGAACACTCACCCATGTAGGGCTTGGTCCCAGCCATGGAAGAAGCCCTTTCTGCCCCTTTCACGACCGTGGCGATGTTGAAGTCTGTGATGTGGACGTGTCCTGGGACAGAGAGAGAGAGAGGCGGTTAGCAGGAGCTGCAGGCAGCTGCAGGCGGTGGGGCCCCTCCCGTGTGACCGAGGGCTGCGGCCTGCGAGGTGCAGGGCAGGGAGAAACCACTGGAACGGCTGCTTACATTTGCATTTTGTCTGATACTTTGAAAACGTCTTTTTTTCTTTTCTTTCTTGCAGTGTTATGCACAGTAATCAAGATATGGAAACAGCCTAACAACCTAAGTGTTTGCGAACAGACAAATGGGTGAAGAATGTGGTATGCCTATACCGTGAAGTATTATTCAGCCACGAAAAAGGACATCTGCCTTTGGCGACAACGTGGGTGGACCTCAAGGACATTATGCTAGGTGAAATAAGTCAGGCAGAAAGACAAATAGATACTGCAGGAGAGCACTTCCATGTGGAGTCTAAAAAAAAAATCAAACTCACAGAAACAGAGGGTAGAAAGAGGTTGCCGGTGCTGGGGGTGGGGCAGTGGGGGGAGGTCGGTGAAGGGCCCGAACTCCGAGCTGCAAGATGAACGAGGGCTGAGGGTCTGATGGGAAACGTGGCGCCCACGGTTGATGACGCTGCTGTACAGCTGAAGTTTGCCAGGAGTACAACGTAAATGTTTATACCTGTGCCTATTTCACGTGCAAGTTTTAGAGTGCAGTCTCTTGGTGGTTCATGCATAGTACCCATAAACAAACAAATCTATTCAAACTGAGGCCATGGTAAAAGCAGTCATGTATATTACCTATAAATAAACAAACCTATTTACACTCAGGTCACGATAAAAGCAATTATGGTTAAAAGTGTAGAGGCACTGACCCAGAGACAGAAAGCTCCTGGTAAATAAAAGAGACAGATCCACCCAGATGCCGGGTGAGGGCAACTGTGGGTGACCACGGCTGGGGCGGCGCACAGAGAGTACTCTCATGCCCAGGGGACACTCCTGTCCCGTCTCTCTGCTGTGGTCAGTGTAACTGCCAATTTAGTGGGAGGGAGCTGGGGGGTTGAGACCCTCTTCCAGCCAGCCTAATGGGACGTGAATAGGCTGGGTGCTCCCACAGATAGGTGTTCAAGACCCCTGTGAGGGCAGGGGAGGGGAGGGAAGGGAGCTGGAGACAGGATGTGGGGAAGGGGAGAAGGGAAGAAGGGAAGGAGAGGGAGAGGGGATCCTGAAGGGGTGATACAGGCTCTCTCTAGGGAACTGGGAGCATGAAACACCCGCTCGGAGACCCTCGACCACCAGGTATAAATGCATTCACATTCTTTCCTATTTGTCGTCACAGGCTGTGAGCACGGCTACTCGGACTGTCGCATCTGAGACACATTTGGGGTGGTGGGACTTCCATAGTAGGTGGGTGGCGTGCACAACCCTGGCTTTGGGGGGACTTGGAGGATGAGTCCTGTTGAGGGGCCCCCGAGAGAGGCGTGTCTGACGCCATCAGCCATGGTGGACAGAAAAAGCACCAGCCGGTCCTTGGCCAAACCCCAGGCGTCGGCTCCGCTGTCAGCACTGATGTGTGAGGGGCCATGCATGCCGCCTGGCACTGTGTCCGGGGTCCTGGGTGTGATGCAGCCATGAGATGCTTGGGGATGACTGGCAGGCCCCTCCTGGTGTGTGGACTCTGCTGGGAACCCTTTCTGGCCGACGCCCCGGGTCCCACCCAGGTAGGGTCCCTAGAGTGTCCCCAGCCTGCGGCAGCCTCCAAGGCTGGGATGAGCGGCCCTGCCGTTCATGCATCTGCCCATAGTCCTGCCTGCAGCGAGGCCGTGCGGGGCAGGGCTTGGGGGCACAGGCTCTCAGCCAGACGGCCTTGGTTTCTGTCTCAGGTTTGCTGTGATGAGCTGAGTGACCCAGTGGGGGCCAGAGAAAACTGGGGAGATGGTTTTCCAGGGAGCTCAGGAAATGCAGAGTCATCTTTGTTTCAGGAGCTACTTAAAGTGATATTCTGTGTCTTTGTCCAGTGTGATAGGACCCCCAGAACTGGAGCAGCCTTGTGCTGCCACAAAGCAAGGTAGCCTGGAAATGAAACCTGTCCACGGAGAGGCTACAGCTGCAAGGATAGTGAGAATGGGCCCAGAGCCTGATCAAGCCCTGCCTGAAGCTGTCGCCACTGGTCTTCAGTTCTACCAGCTGAAAAAGACCCTTTATTGCTTAGGACAGCTCAAGCAGGGCCTTTGTTCCTTGTCACACACTGCAGGTGTCCCCGCTGAGACAGGCACTCAGTATGAGATTTGGACAGCTTTGTTCACTCCGTCATCCTCTGATTCCTGATCTAGGGAGCGGAGCTGATGTTAATAAGCAGCTTGCAGTGTAGTTTTAAGCATTAAACAGGGTGGTGAGGGATGGAGAACGTGACATTTGAGCAAAAACAGGAAGAAGAGAGGCAGCAAACCACTGGGGAAGAGGGTGGCGGCCACACAGGGCCTGCAAAGGACCAGCCAGGGGCTCAGAGAGGGACGGGAAGGGCCAGCTTTGCAGGGCCCTCAGGGCTGAGGACAGTGCCGCTTGCTTCAAGGAACAGCAGGAGTGACACGATCCAGCTCACTTTGGGACGTCACGTCGGCTGCTCTGACCGGATGCCAGGGCCAGACAGGGGGCCGATACTGAGGGAGAGGAACGCACCCCCATCAGGCTAGGCCTCTGTGACTTAGGGCTGCGTGACTGGTCCCACGTGGGTGTCAAATCTCACGTTGACCCTTGAAGTACTCCTGTCAACAGAGCATGATGCCCTCGTTTCACAGAAGAGTGGCCTGAACTTCCAGAGACCAGAGATCTGTTCAAGGTCACGCAGCTGACACGTGGAGAAGCCACACCTTGTCTCCAGGTCCCCCTCCCTGGGGCAGGGTGTTCCCTCTGCCTCACTCTGTCCCCTTGAGGGGACACTCCAGCTCTGCCCTGCTTCCCCCTGGCCCTGGGGGCCCAGATGCCGGGGAATCTCTGAAGCAGACTGCTGGGGACACCGGAGTTCAGGCACAGCAGGCGTGACAGATGGCAGAGTTCCACCGCTGTTCCCCTCAGCGCCACGAGGAGTTGTAACTTCCCTGAGTGTTTCCTTTAATGGTTGAGTAACGCGTGGGAAAGCAGGAAATTAGCGCCTTGCCAGGTCTCCTAGGAGTTCCTTCTGGGAGAACAGAGAATGACTATAAAATGTGCCAATATGAACCAGATTTTAGGCTTTTGCTTTGCAAAAATTGAAAACATTCAAAACTAAGAGAGAGAAGGAGCGCGGGGTATTGTCTGAGACCCATTAGTACAAGCTTTGATGAGTGTCACTCATCAACAGTTGCACTCCCAGCCCTGCTGACGCATCAGCACTCCGCAAGCTTCTCTCCTTTCTCCGGGCGCATGGAAATCTGTCTCACCTCCAAGTCTCTGACAGCATTTGGAATGCTTTCCCTCTCCTTCTGCCTGGCGGACTCTCATGACATTCTCCCAACAGTTACGTTACTGATACATGCATATCCGCCTTTGCTTGCACACTTCCATTGACGGGAAACTCACTACCACGGAGGGTGGTCTCTTTGACTGTGTCTCCATTGGCTTGGGCTACGAGAACAGGGTATCATAGGCTGGGTGGCCAAAACATTCCACGTTTATTTCTCACAGTACTGGGGCTGGAAGTCTGCGATCAGGGTGCCAGCCTGGCGGGGCTCTTGGGAGGGCCCTTCCCTGGTGGGGAGCTAGAACAGAAGCTGGGATGAGGGAGGCTGCTGTCCACATTACCCTCTGCCTTGTTTCCCTCTCATTACACTCAACTAGGGATAAAGTCTGGGAACATCTGCCCCCATCTTGGCTGGTCTACAGGGTCCATGACAGGCCTCAGCCAGAGCTCAGAGTGGTGCTGATGAAGAGAAAGATCTGGAAGCCTGAGAGAGCTGAAATCAGGGCTATGGATGGGCCCAGCCACCCCAGCTCCCCCACGCTCACTGTTCACAGTGACTACACTTCCAGGAGGGACATCCTGAGACGTAGGTAACATAGGCTGCCCGCCTTCCGCTCAGGACCCTATGGGCACTCTCTCCCCCTGTCCCGCCCACCCCACTTGTCTTCATGGGATCACAGAGAACTTATGGCAGGTCGGCAGCAAAAGCAGAGAGAAATCGCATCGAATCCCCTGCACAAGCTTGTCCAGGCCCCGTGGGCTGGCGGCCGCGGGGGCGGCCTGTTCCAAGGCACCCTCTGCCTTGTAAGGGGCCAAATGACCCTGCTATCCCCCCTCCCCTTTCACTTCACTTCCTCCCGTGTCTTGGCCAATGGGTAGGAAAGCAGGGCCTCCCACTTCATCTGTGTGCTCCTGGCTCCCCTTCCAAGGGGAGCAGTGGAAAACACCCAGGCAGAAGGAACCAATGCCCCTGGGACTCCCTGAGCAACTTTGCTGAGATCTCGGGCACTCCGTCCGCCTGTCCCCTTGACCCGTCTCAACACCATCGGTATCGTGATTTCCCAGAGCCTGCTCGGCACTTGCAACCCATGTGATTCAATGTTACATGGAAACCACCTTGTCCCAGGCTTTTGAGAGAGCTCATCAATTCTCCTTTCTCTACACCCCTGGCTCTTGATGTTAAGCCGCTAGACTTCTGGGTTAATTACTTGTTGCAGCACAGCCGGGGCAACCTGACCCACACACTTCCCTTCCACTCTGTCCTGGACACAAAGTTTTATGCCATCATGTGAATCACAGTGAATAACATTTCCATCAGCGCGATCCCCTCTCTGCAAGGACAGTGCTGGACACTCCCTTCCGACACTCAGCATCCTTTTCCAGTCCATTCCTTCCTACCGCCTGTATCACAGGGGCCAGGAAGAGGGGACGCATACTTCCTGACTCTCTTGCAGCTAGGGTCCTGGAAGACTTAGGCTCTGCCAATGAGATGCACTTGGGAGGTTTGGGAGGTGGAAAGAAAGCAGAGGCTGATTTTTGGGGACACAGCCAGGGATGAGCAAGCTCAACAGACGGGGATCTTTGCTGGGGCAGGACTTCTGTTACCGTTGTCTCATCTTCTTCCTCATGGTGTAAGGGGCTGAGGAAGTCACGACTTAATCCAGCGTCCCCCGACCCCAGAATTCAAGCCCCAGGGTCCCACTTCATTAAGCCACTTTCTCTTGAGGACACTCAAGCCCAGGTGAGTAAGACGCACTGAATAAGGACAAGTGACTGCCTCCACCTCCCAGAAACGGGATGGCAAGACCACCTTCCCCGTCACCTTCCCCGACTCATCCCAGCTGGGAGACTCCTCTCCACACGCATGAGCCCTGTGAGGCCCGGGGCCCGGCCATCCATGGCTCCGGCCGAGCATCAAACACCGTTCTGGGGACAGGGAGCCAGGGAAGACTGTCATCAGGCAAAGCTGGAATTCGGACCCATGTTGGCAGAAACCTAG
>PVJI01033971.1:0-10830 GCA_004026765.1 Micronycteris hirsuta | reverse complement strand
TTTGAGTGAATTGTATACTATGTGGATTATTGCTCATGAGTCCCCCTCCACCCCAGGCCAAAAGAGGAAGAGGTTACATTCTGGTAGGTTAACAGCACCATGACCAGGGTAGCAGTGGCAGAGCACCTGGGTAAAGCCCCTTTCCTCTGATCATCTCCTTCCTCGCGAGCATGGAGGGGCGAGCACACGTGACATCCAAAAGCATAGATGAAGAGTTTTTACAGACTCCTGAATTGCCAACCTTGTGTTGCCGTCAGTCCTTACAACAGTCACTCTTGCCTAAGACTCTTACGCCTGCATGCTGCAGACCAGCAGGAGCCGAAGGAGATGAGCATGTGCCTCGGCCACACGTAGGAGGAACTGCTCTTGAGATGGTTTCCCCGTGGAGAACAGTGATTCTGGTAGTCTCTGCTGGGAGGGGAAGGAATTGCCAGGCTGCAAGGCTCAGCTCCACGGGAAGCACTGAATCAAGGCCACAGCTCAAGTCTTTGCCCTGCTTTTAACTGGTTGTGTCACCTCAGCCCATCCCCAAAGCTCTCGGGCCTGGCTCTCAACAGGGGGAGCAAGCAGAGTCTTAGGATACCCTTCTACAATAACAAATAATGATGCCATGACCTGGTGGACTCATCTGTGTTTCAACCATTTACCTCAGTCACTTCTCATAACTTGTTACTTAAACATCCCACTCGTGTGTCCCTCTAACGGCAGACTCATGAGGCCTGCCCCTTCCAAGGAGATGATCCACCACACCCCAGGGCGTGGCTCCAGCGCCCTGGTCTTCCTTGTGATGGAAACTCTCCAGTCCATGCCAAATCACAGCGTCTGTACCCCTGGCTTCTTCCTGACAACTCCCTGCTGGTGCCCACCCCGGCTCTAGGTAACCACGGGCACTATGTCCTGGATATCAGCCAACTCAGCCTGTTGGTCTTCAAACTCGTTCTGTGGTGATGCTGCCGCCTCTGTCTTCCAAGAAGTCTCTGAAAGGTATCTTCCCACTTGCCGCCATCAGAGCTCCCTTCTTCGTGCCCCACCCCCACACCTTTCACACCTCTTTCTCAGCCACCTTGGAACACCTGTCAGCCTTCCCCACACCACTTCCACTTGGAAAGGTTAACCGCTTACCTTTGCGCCTCCCCCCGCACCTGGGCACATAGGACCATCCACCGATGCAGGCCTGACTTACACATCCTGCCAGCTAACACTGAGCTTCACCGGACTGATGTGCGTATTTCTTCTTTGTGACCAAGATCACCTTCAGAATTCCACATTTATATGTCCCAACTTTTACAAATCATCTTGTTCTTTTCTTCCTTCCTCAGTTGACCATAACAATAAACAAGTACAGCCTCTGTTATTGATTTTAAAGGTAGGTAAATGAACAGGACAGAGGATTATCCTGGTGAAAGTGTCATCAAGCACAGCCCCAAGGACTCTGCAAGGTGGTCTTGGGGCCACAGGGCCCCCTCTTCTCACAGAAATTCAAATAGCATTTGTTCGTGCTCCTCACCCAAACAGTTCCACCATCATTGGCTTTCCATCATTGTTCCCTCATGAGATATGTTAAGGGTTGTCTGCTTAAAAAAATATTTGACAATCACTGATCCTGTACCAGCCCCCTCCTAGTATACAACAACCCTGCAAGATAAGTATTATTATCACCCTTTCACAGAACGTCTGCAGAGCTCAAAGCAGAATTTAGAGAAGCAGGCTGACATATGAAAGGAACATGGCCTTGGAGTCAGAACTCAATTCAGATTCTTGCTCTCCCACTTACAGCCATGTCTTTGGCAGCCCCGGAGTCTTCCGGAGCTCCAGTTTCCTTATCTGTTAAATGGGGATAACAATACCTGTTTTGCAAGGCTCTTGGACTTGGATTAGACCGAAGTAATGAGTGAGAAGTTCCCAGCGCAGTGCAGAGAGCCTGTGACAGAGGCGCTACCAAAGCATCAGGACTGTTACTACCACCGTCAGTGCCCATGAGCACAGACAACGGGAAATGCAGAATTACGGAGGGTTTATAAACGGGTGGAGACTGGAGCGAAATTTTTGTAAAGTAGTCATTCTTAATTTGGCTTCACGTTGCAATCACCCAGAAAGCTCTGTGGCCTTACAAAAGCCCTCCTGCATCTTCTCTACGTCTGCCAACTCCTTCGCAGTTCTATCTCATTTCATCTACCCCTCCCCAACACTACGGTGGGCACTATAACCCCTGATTTACAGATGAGGAAGGGGAGACCTGAAAGATGTTAACTCAGGTCACAGAGCAGCAGGAGGCCACGGCCACGAACCAATGCCAGCCCCCAGACCTTGCTGCTTCCATCCCAGTAGGTATGTCATCAACACCCCCAAAAGCTCCACGGATGTTTCTAGATCACACTCCTGTACAACTGGGGAGAAGGAGGATGAGAGGTGCTTAGAAAGGAGGAGGAAAACCAGAGGATGACAGATATCCTTGTCACTGTGTGATCCAGTCAGACCATGCACTTATACTTCATATCAATGGGCCCTGAGGGCCTACTATGTGCAAAGCCGTGGACTCATCATACATGAACTCACCCTTCAATAGTCACAAAAACGTGTGCCTAGCAAATGTTTACAGGTGGGTGTGTGGTGGGTAGCTGGGTGGGTGATGTGACAAGCCAGAATGAGAACTCACATGTGGCCTGACTACACCATGTGAGTGCCTGGGGGTTGGAGGGGACCTACTGTTGACATACAGCCTACTGCCAGTAGCCATTCCTCTGACCATTCCATCAAAATGGTGTATAGACAGTTCTAACTCTCGAGCTGCCAGCCAGAGCATGCAACATCACGAACTCCAAAATTCCCTCACAACACTCCAAAGATAAGAGTGCCCAGTCCCAGTGGGAGCTGATCTCAGGTAAAAGGCAAACAACCAGATCAAATGCGTTCATTCCAAGGGGAGAGTGACTGACTAGAGGGGACAAATTTTCAAAAACAAGAGTTTGTACGTCTCAATGTCACACATAAGAAGCATCCTTCTCTCCTCACCCGCCCCACCCCTAATCCTCCACCAGAAGGTCCCCACACAAACACGCCGCCCTCATCCCCACGCATGTCCAAGGCCACGTTTTCAGGCACACAGAGAAACTCTCAGAAAGGACAGCTCTTACAAAGGTATAGAATTTAGCACTCAAAATCAAGGGAGTACTAAAATGAGGCAGGAGGACGGGTCGGTTTGCGAGCTGTCCAGCTCAGGGAACCTGACTCCGCATCTGTGCGGAAGGTCACGTTTCAGCACGTCCACTGGCAGCGGCAATGCCCGCTCCAGGCCATGTGCAGCCGACAAGCGAGCCAGCACCAGCCCACAAGCAGCCCGCGAAGCCAGCACTCACGTCCCATCGCCTCCGAAACCGTTTACAGGGGCCATTCTGCTTCATAACCCAGATGAGGCCACAGTGTGAACCCAGGGCAGATCAAAGTCCACACTCCTGGGGTGAATTTGTCATCCGGCCATTGTCGAGAACCTACTCTGTGCTTAGTGATGCTGGGCACAGACCCCTGCACCGTTGATCCAACTTCTGGAATCCACAGGCGAACCTGACACACCGGGTTTTAAACAGAAACAGAGCCTCACGTCGTTTAACCCACAAGTAGGGAGAAAAAGGAAAATAAAGATTATGAAATTCCCAGCATACACGAACTTCACAGCCACAAACAAGAGTGATTCCTCCATGTGGATATGAAGCACATCTGTTCCGTATTTTGACACATTCACAGTCATATTAAAACATCCTCACTGCTGGCTCCTCGGGAGCCTGATGCAGACGCGTTCCTTGTTCATCCCGAGTTCTACGAATGTTGGCCCTGAGCTTTTATTCCTCTTTGGTTTTTGATGATCCTACTTTGGCCTGCATTTTACATATTCAAGAAATCTTTCATTAAGATGTCAGACAACCATCCAGTAATGTCGGCAAAAAATAAAACGTTTCAAATTTAAATTGCATGCTGCAAGCAATTCATGCCCATCAATTTGGCTCCTAACATAATACCTCCCTCCAAAGAAAGCAGAGGGGATAAGAAAGAGGAATAGCTCCAGAGATTCAAAAATGTTTTGATTTCTAAACTAAATCCTTCTGCAAACTAAAACTTTTTTTTCTTAATATATCATTAGACCAAATGGTAGAATCTGAGCCTCCCAATCATTTTCCTTGAACAACCCAGGGCGGCTGGGTCCATTTCACAGATGCAGAAGCGGAGGCCAGAGAAGTCCAGAGAAACAGCTGCTGAACGGCAGAGCCAGGAATAAACTCTGAACTTCTCACTCCGCGTCCACTTCTTGTTCTACTGGATGGGAGTTAAGGTCTTATAAATAAGAAGATAACAGCAATGACTTCACAAAAGCAAAAACTGAAAAAGAGCATTAGATATGCTATCATTTAGTAGTGCACTGGTTTTATATCAGAGTATAAACATATATTTGATTTTATAATTCTTCCAGTGACTGGGCACTAAGAGGACTGAAAAACAATCCAGACTGAAGCTGGAAGCGCTCATAGCCACACCGGAACAGCGAGCATGGCGGCCCACAGACCCGGGAATGGGACCAACAGGACTGAACACACAACTCCTCCTCGGCTCACCCCGTGGTTACCTCTCAGCACCCGGCTAGCCATTGGGTTGGGCGTTTGAGAATCCCAGAAGCTGCTGACTCATACCTTGGCATCACCTAGCAACTTGTCAGAAATGCAGGATCCCAGGTCCTGCCCCAGACCTACCAATCCATGTCCCCAGGGACACCCAAGCATGCTGAAGGTAGAGAAACTGCCCTTCAGGCATCTGGAACTCAGTAGGGGTCCAGCCACAACAGACACAGCCCCTGTCCTTCTTTTGTGTCAGCCATCATCGGAGTCCTTCACGCTTCTATCTCATTTAATCCCCCTATCAACCCTTTAAGGTGGGTACTATAATCCCGGATTTACAGGTGAGGAAGTGGAGACCTGGAGAGGTTAAATGAGGTCACAGAACAGCAATAGTCCAGGGCCATAGTCTCACGTCAACCCCCAGACCCTGCAGCTTCCGCCCCAGGAGGTATGTCACCAACAATCCAAGTAGACAACACCTTAGCATCTCCCTGACCTGCGGCTGCCTCTCCGGAGGGCTTGTGGAACGAGACAGCTCCTGGAGGAGGGCTCAGCAGGAGGCGGTGCAGCCATGGAGGAGAGGGTGGCCTGGGCTGGGGCCAGCACTGCCCAAACGTTCAGGGCGCAGCCAGGGGGTGGAAGGGTCTTAAGTTACTCAGCCGGGGAAGCTCAATTTCAGCCTCTGTATAGAACGGATAAGGGAACCTCCCTGCTAATGAGGCAGAAATGTGATCCCCTGAGTAGAGTGCTCAGGACAGGTGGAGCTCAGAGCAAGGCTGGCTACAGTTACCGCAAGGGCACGGGGGCGTGAGCTAGCGCCAGTGTGACTCACCTGGAGAAGCATTTAAAGGACACCCGTGTTCTCCCGGTCCCACCCCCAGAGTCAGATCCCAGGGGGCTGCAGTGCGGTCCAGGCGCCAGTTTGTTTTAGAAGTTGCTCAGGTATCCCAGTACGGTTACAACACTTCCACCTCAAGTCCATGTGTCTTTGATGGACAAGTGCTGGGAAAACTTGAGAACAATTCACAAAGTGACTTATCTGAATGAAATCTGGAATTATTTTGCTAAGGTCTTCTTGTAACTTTTTACAAAACTCTCCAGTGTTTTTTATGGTGACTGTGTTAAAACTCTTTTCTGGGCACACCTTCCATTATAAAGATGAACAGTAAGGTCCCTAAATGCTAAGTTCCACTTTGGGAGCATGCGTCCGTAAAAATGCCCCGGCACACGGGAGAGCTTCTAACGTTCCAGTCTTAGTAGGTGGCACAAAAGGAAGACTTGCCACTTGTCCCCCAGATAACCTGAGACCTTTTGTTTTTAAAGAGAGAAGAGAATCGTGAGGTCTTGTGAACTGACTAGGAGTCTTTTTTCCCTTGGGTACATGTCACTGGAACTGATGTGCTACTCCATTCTGCCCGTCTCATTCCAAAGGGTGGGCTGCAGAGGACAGAAGCCACCCTGGCCGGCCCCCAGAGGAGACAGGAGGAGGACGGCCTGAGAGCCGTCTCCCAGCGCCCCCACCTGCCCAGGCCTTTCTGGCTGGGCTGGGCCGGGCCGTTCTAGCTCTAGCCTTGGAGGACTTGCACGGAGCAGTTCACGAGGAGCCCGGGACCCTGCACCACCACAGCCCCTCCCCAACGAAACCATCCTCACAGACTTTCACTTCAATGTCACGATCAGCAAAGCCTAACCAAGGAGAGCTTTCCCCACATGTCCAACCAGCTTGAGTTCCTAACGTGCGTCACTGTTGGCCACCACTTCGGGCCAGGCAGACACGCCTCCCGGCAGATGTGAAACAGAAGACGCTGCCATGTGTAAACGGTGGGTTTTCTGCAGCTGATGGAAACTCACTGTGGTTCTAGTTCAGATCCTCTGAAAACTGGAATGTATTTGTGAAGGCCTTAAAATGCAGAAAGATACAAAATCCCACTCGGCACAAAGCCATTTCCCTTTCAGACATAAAGAAAAGGGATGATGACTCAAAGGAATCCCACAACGTCACGCCACAGGAGAAGCAGCGAATCTCTGGGAATGTCTACAGTCAAAGTCACCCCCAGTCCCGGCCTTGCCAGCTGCTGGCTGCGTGGCCTTGGAGAAGTCACCTCCCCTCACGGGGGTATTTTTACATGTACCTAGATATATCGGTCAGGATGAGCATTTGGGTCCTTTGCAATCCTGCAGTCACCAAAGTTTGCGAACCGCGGCTCAGGGAGACCTCTTTCCCGCCACAATGGAAGGAAGAGGTGACTGGCTGCCTGTACCCTGGAGCTTTATCGGGGTTTCTGCCTTTTGTTTGTTTGTTTGTTTAACAATTAATTTTATTTTATTTAGAAAAGGAAATAATGAAAACACAATCAAAATGTGCTCAGTTCCAAGATAATTTGGCTTTAAAAAGATCACTTCTTTCACAACTAATGTGGTTGCCTTGGGCATAGAAATGGAAAAACCACGGGCTGTAAAGGCATGGAAATCCCACATGATGGCTTACTACTTGAGAGACTCCAAGCAAGGCATTTAACCGTGAGTATCAGATTCCTCACCCAATCTGTTTATTTAAAAAATAAGGAAAAATGGTTGGTTCTTCTTTTCTTCTACAAGGCTTAAACCTAAGCCCAGCCAACTCTGTTCTCTAATCCTGTCCTGGCGCTCCCTGTCAGCTTCTCCTGTTCTCAGGACTATAAAAGAACAGTCACAACTTCAGCAGTGCTGTATTTAAAAGATTCCTGCCTAAAGGAGCCAATGGATTGCTAAATGAATTTTCAAAGAATATATGCAAGAGAACTGAAAACATGTGTCCACATAAACGTTTGTACGTGAATGCTCACAGCAGCATCATTCGTAACGATGGAAAGAACCCAGAAGCCCATCAACGGAGCAAAGGAGAAGCAAAATGCAGCAGATCCATACCAGGAAATATTATTCACCCGTGGAAAGGAAGGAGATACCGATCCGTGCTCCAACGTGGGTGAAGCTTGAGAGCATCATGCTCAATGGAAGAAACCAGACACAAAAGAGTACCTATCGTGATTCCATTGATATAAAACTCCCAGAGTAGACAAATCCGTAGGGACAGAAAGTAGATTAGTGGTTGCCAAGGACTTGGGGAGGGGCTGGGGAGTAACTGCTAATGGGTACAAGGCTTATTCTGTGGGGTAATGAAAATGCTCTGGAATTAGAGAGTGGCAATGGTTGCACAACTCAGTGAATATATTTAAAACCAGGTGAATATAATAAATGATTTTTTTAAAAGGGAGGTGATTTTTAATGTATGTGAATTATATCTCAATAGAACGGTTATGAAAAACTGAGTATAGGCACCTAAGTGTACAGGAGGCTGCTGTAAAAATCTTCACAATCTTGCTGGCAGCACCACTGAGGTGAAACTTGCCTTGCCTCATGGCCTCTGCCCCCATAAGACAGGCTGGCCATCTGACTAATGCCATCTGACACTGTCAAATACCAGAGTCATGCAGCTAAGAAACCTCCCCCCTCACACCCGCAGCACTGCAGCTCCCAGCCAGCAGACCTGCAAGGAGAGAGGTGAGCTGGCCACATCTCTGTGAGCACCCCCTCCCGTGCGACTAACATATTCCTATATGTAAATTAGTAAGTAAAACGGCAACATGGACATTCAGGTTTGCTAGCCAATCATGGCTGCCCCGGGGTGTGGCCTATGTGAGATTTCCTGCACAATGTGCCTCATTCACAGAAGTTAAGATTTTTAGCACTAAACTTTTACTTCCTTTATCACATCTGATCCTCACAAAAGCCCAGAGAGTATAGAATATTGTTGTGCTCATTTTATAGATTGGGAAACTGAGGATCACAGACGTGCCATGACCCAACCAAAGTCACCTACTAGCAGGAAATGGTGCACAGAGTGGGAACCTGGAGACCCAACCTCCCAGCCTGCGCTCTCTTGAAGGCACGTGCCTGCTCCTTCTCCCCACGCTCTTGGCGGTTGAGAAAGGCATCCTTGTCAATGACAGGCCATGCATCACATCCTCTAAAACACTCCCTTCTTCACACCTAATATCCAGTGGCTCACCTCTGATCCGGCTGTCCCCCCAGAGCAAGAGCCCAGCCAAACTCCCACCTGCATATCTGTGACACAGAGATAGATGCCCGCGGCCCAGACACTCTCCTTCGCCTTCCCTCCTTCAATCTCCGCCCTCAATGGCAAGTGTCTTCACAACCCTGCTTTTCTTTTCTGACCACTGACTTTGCTTCTGGGCTACATTCTCTCCTCCCCTGTCCACTGAGAGAACAGAGGGACTCCATCTGCCAGGAGAGGACAGCAGGGACTCACCTCCTGGTCACATGTGGTTAGACCTCTGCCCACCTACCCTCACTGTCCCAGGGCTGGTCCTGCTCTCAGCTCAGAGGACCTGCTGAGCGAGGAGAGCACTTCGTCCCTTCCCCAGGCCCCACGGCCCCGCCCCCCGGAGACCTCCCTCACACACCCACCTGAGTGGCACTTCTCAGGCCTGAATGAGCTCACCATTCACCCAGGGATGGAGGGGAAATGCAGGCTCTGGGCGGTGCCCGTGATGCTGCCTTCTGACCAGGTGAGGCCCATGCTGCTGGCCTGGAGGCCACACCTGGAGTGACGAGGTCCTGGGGCGTGGGGGGCACACCGCCACCAGCCAGATTGAAAGAAAATTCCCTCGTCCATTGGGAAGGGAAGTGAGCACAGTGTTTCTATTTCTCTTTTTCCCTCCACAAAAGGTAACAATTTATTGAAATAACTACTTTTAAAATGGTATAGCCATTTTGAAAGTCTAATTTAAATACTGAGCATTTCTAGCACAAAAAAATGATCATTTCCTCAAAAGCATGTTTTATTTCCAGTTCATTTTTTTCCATGGCTCTATAAACAAGCAAAAATAAATCCTGAAAATTAATTAAAACCATCCACATACTCTACTGTTCAGAACCGGAGCTGGAGAAATAATACATTTCTGATCACAGAAAGCTGCTTTGCCAGCTGCGAGGTGATCTAGGCCTATAGCCCGTATCCCGCCTCGCAACCCCTTCCGACCTAGTCCCTTTGGGAATGCACTCATGTTACTTCTCAAGGGGATTGAAGGCTGAATTCTATGGTTCCGAAGAAGCAAAGTCAACCTTTGCTTCAGCCTTCAAGTGGGAGCCTGGCCTTTCAGGACATCAGCTGCCTTGTGCCTTGTGCTTTGAATGGTCCTCCAATCGTGTCCTCATCTGGGTTCCTCCCAGGCCACAAGGAAAAGTAAATACTGGATTCCCAGCAACGGGCTTCTATGAGATTCAGAGCCCAGAGGAACCTCCCCAGGCAGGTTCCCCAAGGCTGAACAGGGAGCAAGACAGGACAGCGAGCTGAATTTCCCCCAAACACAGGGCTCCTGGGCTGGAGAGGCCACTTCTAGAAGTCACTGCGCCAGTGCCACCCAGCAACAGCTGAAGAAAGCTTCCACAGGCCTCACAAAAGACACACAACCATCTGTATGTGGACACATGAGATTAACCCAACATTAGAAAATGCAAATATGTGTCCAGTCATATTGAAGTGAGACAGCTTAGAGTCCCAAAGGAGGTGAGGCTGGGGCAACAATGCCTGGCTTGGCCCAGATCAGAACCAAAATGTTTGATTCACAAGCTGGCATGGACACTTGTGCTCCTGGGGACAAGTGAGCAGGACATTCAAGTTGGGCTGGTCTAAAAATCCAGGACCACGGAGGAAAGCAGCACATGACCTATACCTTCCAGTGCTCCATAAATGCCATTTGGAGTCTCACAGCCAAGGCACGTGTTGGGCCTCTTTTCAGAACAGCAACACCCCCTTCCCAGAAGGCTGAGGTCCCTCTGTTTGCTTGGTGTGAGGCACAAGGCCCTCAGACTCTCCTACAATTCTGGAAAAGAAGCAACTTTGGACCATCAAGTCCTGGTTCACAAAAATCCCAGTCTCCCAAAAGCTGGTCCCAAATGAAGTCAAACCAAAATTCAGAAGACTCAAACATCCCCACATTCCAGAGTCCCCCTCCAATCCCCACCCCTGCGCTGTGCATCCCTGCTCCCAACACACTCAACACTCCCCTGCCCGCGGCCACAAAGACCCAGGCACACAGCACACCTTCCTTGTAGAAAACGGTCAGGCTTACCTAATCTGGCAGGGACTTGGAGCAAAGGTTGAAGAGAACACAACCTTTGAAGAGCAGAATTACAGGCGCCACTGCCTGAAGTTCTGCCTGCC
>PVJI01033970.1:0-10832 GCA_004026765.1 Micronycteris hirsuta | reverse complement strand
ATATATATATAAATTTATTTTACATCCTTGTTGGCAGAAAGAAATATAATCCACAAAGGAGTATCCAGTAATCATTATTCCCTTTTGATTTTAAAAGAAATTCAAAGCTTCTCACGGGCCCTTAAAGTACAATGGGGCCTGGGCACTCTGCCTTCTGCTCCCGCTGGACAGGAGGCGTCTGCGTCCCTCCACAAAGCCGCCCTGCACGGGGGGCCTCTCCTCTCACTTACTCGCATTAACACACTCGCTGGACACAGACTCAAACTCAAATCCCAGCTTCTTCACTTTCTAACTATAAACCAGAGCAAGTGATTCCGCCTTTCTGAATATCATTTTCCTCCTCTGTGTAATTCTTACCTCCTACAGTTGCTGTGGTAATGTGACATCATGCGTACACACTGCTTAGTGCCTGGTCCAGCGAATGCTTGTAATTGGTAGCTATTTGTATTTAAACTGACGATGGTCATTGACCATCTTCATTCAAGCATTACACTATTATTTACCTTTTCACTTTCGTTTAACTCCCTTATTAACCTGTAAACTGCTAGAGGGCTGGGAATAAGTTTTAAACCAGTGATCTCAGACTTGAGCAACCACCAGAATCCCCTGGAGGAGGTACTGAAACACGGGTGGCTGGATCCCATCCTGAGTTCTTGATTCGGAGGTCTGGTATGGGGCTGCTAATTTCCACTTGTAACTGATACCCAGGTGAGGCTGGGGACGCTGGTTTTTGGACCCCACCTAAGAGAGTCACTGCTTTAAACAACTCTGCCTCCTCCAAAATCTAGCACAGAGAGATTTTCAAGTACTAGTATTTTGATACTAGCAGTGAAACTGGTAATCATCCTCGTATTTTAATAATACAAATATTTCCAAGTCATTCTTTATGCAAGAGGTAATACAAATGCCAGCAGAAAAACCTGCCCCCTCTCCCCACTATGAGAAAGCTTTCATCGCTGCAGGGGCTGAGAAAAAGGGATGAGCAAAGAAATCTTCCTGAAAGAAAGGGGCAAGTGGCACAGTGGAATACTATCATCTGTTTGATTTCAGGGGCATGTGCAAAATGCAGACAAGAAGCCAAACAATAGCTCAGCCACCTCCAGGCTTCCTGAGTTCTTAGCTCAATCAATGCCAGCAGGGCTGCTGCGATCCATCTGCTACCCTCCTTCTGATAACAGATCTGGGGTCTCTGGAAGGGAAGAGCTTGACAGGAAGAAAAAAAGATCAGGCCAACTGAAAACGTCTGGATTTATGAAGCTGCACTTGAACATGGCACAGCTTTTAACTCTTTATGGAACTTTACTAACCCTCAACATACCCCTGCTTTTCTTTGGGTTTTCTGTTTCCTTCCTGGAGAAACGTAATTTGTGAGTACCAAAGCTCTCCTGGATACATTGTATTTACACACAAATTAAGTTTGCAGGGTTTAATACGGATGGAAGGCCTGAGCTTTAATAATGAGGGAAGGTTTTACAGATTAGAAATGTAAGCCTAGGGTTATCCTAAAATGTATAACCGATATGAGGGAATCAGGCTGGAGTTCAGATGGCTTGACCCGCAGTGCGTATTGGTATGTATAGTCCTTTATTCTCCCAAAACAAGTAGAAACAAAAGGTATCTTTTCTCCACTACATTTTAAAGGGGGAAACATGATTTTCCCCTTTACTTAAGTTACTTTTCACAATTTGCCCTTTTATCTCTGAAAGCAAGGGGGCTAATGAAAAGAAACAAGAATAACTCCAAAGGGTGTTGGCAGGGCCTGGAAGCCTGCGGGCAGGGATGACATCCTGTCCACTGTCGTGTGTCCATTGGGTACCCGGCCACTCAGCACAGAGCAGATTCTCAAAACCCATGTGGTGAGCTAATGAATGAATAAATGAATCACTGGTCTGATGGGTGTTTGCCAACTTTCCAGCTAATGAGGAATGATATTTCACACCCTGCTGTGGTGTCTCCTTACACCTACTAGTAAGTTAGGTACTTGTGTAAAACCAGAACCACCCGTTGTGTGTGCCTGCTGGAAAGTCTAAGCTTTGGGGGTAGAAAATGTTGAATCCTAGACCGTCCACTCTGGTTACTGGATTGTAGGCAAGTCATAGAATCTCTCTGAATCTTAAATTCCCTTTTCCCACAGTATGTGTAAAATAAAGATAATAATACCTACTGCCTCAGGGTTGTTGTAAGGATTAAATTAGACAATGTTGCAGACTGCCTCGTGCTGTGAGTTCATGTTAGTGCCCTCCCACTTCAGTTCCAACCGCCTGCTTCAGAGTGGTGCTGGTGTGGGACAGGCGGAGTCAGCATAAATATTGGGTGGGTAGGTACAAGTTCCTGGGTGGAAACAGAAGGGGCTTTTTTGGCTGAAAATATATACAAATTATCATTATCATTATGGTTATCCAGCAGCTGCTTTACTGATGGTATGCTTTGCAATGAAGACAAGCCAAGCTAGGTATTCTTAGTATTCCGTAATCCTTCACCATTTTGCTAGTTTCT
This sequence comes from Micronycteris hirsuta, assembly GCA_004026765.1. Taxonomy (NCBI): domain Eukaryota; kingdom Metazoa; phylum Chordata; class Mammalia; order Chiroptera; family Phyllostomidae; genus Micronycteris; species Micronycteris hirsuta. Next base: position 8,336 of record PVJI01033970.1, on the reverse strand, counting down.
AATAAAATAGTTTTCAGGAAAAGAGTAAATTTAATTTTTAGCTTACCCGTTTGGTCTTGGTTTCCTTGTTCTGGGGTCAAGAAACTCCGTCTCCTCCTCTATTTCCGTTTCAGGGACTCTGTGTTTCTGAGAAGGCTGTGGTGAGAGCATTTCCCATTCATTGTCATGGGTGACAGCCTGCAACAGATCTGCACCCGGGCCCGGCCCCCCTCGGCTCTGGCTCTTCCGAGGTCGGCTGCCCAGACCAGAAGCTTCCTCTAGTGCTAAAGATTCTAGAGGTGCTGTTTCTCCCAGAACCTGCATTCGGGAGCCCTTTTCCAAGTTGTGAGCAGAGGCTGGCTCCACAGCTTTGTCAGACCCTTCACGCCTTTTGTCTGTGGCTTCCGATGACGGATCACCAACCTCACTATGGCCCAGGACCATCCAACTCTGTTCTTGCCCAAGGGGTGATGTCTTAGCATCTTGAGAAGACATTCTCTCTGCAGAATGATCTTTTCTTTCATTTAAGGAGTCAGGCTGACAGGTGTCTGGGGAGCTTGCTAACTGAGTTCCTGGCAGCCCCGTTTGTTTGGAATCGATGTGCAATTCTTCCAACACAGATGTGTTTTCTTCTGCTTCACAGGCCTCTGGCTTTGGGGGTGAATTTCCTTCGTGGTTTACGAGTATGTAATCCATGTGCTGTGCATGACGGTCTTCCTTCTTCTCTGTGTGCTTTTCTTCTCCGTATGCTGGTTTCACCTGCTCAGACTCTTCCGTAGGAATTACTGTTTCTTCTTCTAACTCTAATATTCCCTTGCTGGCACCTGACAGTGGAAGGTGAAGGTGAGAAGCGGAGAAGGAAGGCTTAATTAACACATTATGTGATTTGTGATCTTTGCAAATGATCCATCTAAAGAGAGATAATTTAAGATATATCTGTTTAACAGATGGTGGCCAGAGAAGAGGGGGGTGAGGGGACTGGGTGAAAAATGTGAAGGGATTAAGAAGGGCAGATTGGTAGTTACAGAATAATTGCAGGGATGTAAAGTACAGCATAAGGAATATAGTCAATAATATCGTAAAAACTGTATGATGCCAGGTGGGTACTTGAAATATTAGGGGAACACTTTGTAAAGTATATGCTTGTCTAATTACTATTCCGTACACCTGAAACTAACACAACATAATATTGAATGTAAGCTGTAATAAAAAGATGTTTTATACAAAAAAAAAAAATCTGTCTAATCTTCTCCTGTAGTCGAAAGGTTAGGCATTACAAAAGCAGTAGGTATTACTGCTGTAATATAGGACTTGGTTAGGCATGCATTGAAAATGTAGTTAGTTCCTGTTTACCCACACTGGTAGACAGAATGTGTTTTACAAGTGGATTAATTGAAAGAAAGCAGCACTTCCCGGGATTTGGTGGAATGGGATGTTTCTTACCATTTGATGGTTCTATGTCTCCACCTGCTGGCGAATCTGAATTATCTGTTCCTACTTCCCAGTCAATGTTTGAGGGCGACAACTCCACACTGGAGTCGCCTCTCACAGGCAAAGGCGGTGACTCAGGGTCTTCATGAATATGCAGTACCTCCAGCTGGCGTCCAGGCTGTCTGATTTGGGTCTCAGTGTCATTTTCCTTGCTTCTTTGATCAGAAAGAGCGGAAAGCAGTATCTCTGCTGCTTCGCTCCCCAGAGACTCATCTTCTATAGCCCCAGCTTCCTCTGTCAGCTCAACACCAAGAGCAGGTTCTGTGAGATAGGACAAATCAAAGGGAGGTGTGTAAGGTGCCAGCGACTGCTTTAGAGCATCTTCTTCCAAGGGATGGTCACCACCATAGAGAAAGTGCTCGGGCTCTTTCATTAAATCTTCATCAACATTTTGGCCCATGGCATCATATTCAAAATCACCCCACGAGGCTTCGGATGAACAGATATCTTGCTTCCCAGCATCCCCATCCACTGGTGTATCGGGATTGCCTTCCGATAGTGTCAGTTTGCTCATGTCATCTATTGTTCCCGTGGATGTGTTGAGACCCGAGGCATCACTGAAACTGTGTTCGAAGGCAGCTTCGCTTACATCCAGACAAATGTCCGAGGCCAGAAGACCGTCGGGAACTGAGGCAGGGTTCTTGGTGGTCAAAGGCTGCTCAAGGTCCAGCAAGGCTCTCGCATCTGTCGGACTTTCAGGAGAAAAGTCCTCAGAGATCCAAGAGCCGTCGCCATCCATAGCTGGCTCTTGGTGACTTACAAAAATGGTGGTCCCCATCTTTTTAATCATTGGGAGTGTTCTGCCAGTGGGTTCCAAAATTGGTGCCATATCTGGGTCGGCTCCTTTTTCTGATGCGTTTAAACCTGTGTTGTTTTCACCCTTTGCTTCAGTAGGCTTGGGAGAACCGCTGTGAGAGGCAGCAGGCCGAGAGGAGCCATTTGCGTTTGCTTGGTCCTTGACTGGAGGCGGTGAAATTGTGTTTTCAGAATATACTTCTGAACCGTCTGGAACAAATTCCTGCCCAGGCTCATGAGTGGGTTCCTCATCCAGGCTTGGCTCCGTGAGGTATAACTCACTGGCCTCCCCTTCAGGTCCCATCCTAGCACTGATGTGCCGCTCGGTCTCTTGCTTGGCTTCATAATCATGACATATATCAGGGCTATTGGAAGCCTGAGAATTGCTGTCCTGGTCACAGTGAGTCAGTATATCAGGATTCTCACTGTCTGCTTTCAAACTGAAGGGCTGCTTAGCATCCACCCACAAGTCAGGCGAAGCTGAGGCCAACTGCCCACCCTCTTGAAAGTTGCCGTGTAAGATATCTGGAACAAATGCACTTTGGGGGCCCTCCCTGGGGCTGGCATCGTCCCACTCAGCACCTGACTTCTTTATCAGCTGGGGAGAAGAACTGACAGCAGGGAAATCCGAGGCCATGCTTGAATTTGTCATTTCACTGGGGTATGATTTTTCTTCTTCCCACAGATTTGCTTCTTGACACTCAATAGTGGAGACATTAGATACAACACATCCATTTCCACCAATGTGAGTAAATGTTGGGTCTGGCTGATCCCAGATGGAAAGCACTGTATTCTGACACTGCTCTTGGGTGGGTGTTTCAGAAGTGAGTTTGTCACCAGCAGAAGACATGAAGGTTTGCTCTCTGGGATCCTTTCCTTTCACTTGGTCCAATATTACAAGCTGGCTGAGCTGATCAGCCTCTGGGTCTGGCTGCCTTGGTTGAATGTTCCAAAGTTGCTCATGGGAGTTCCCCCCATTACCAGGTAGAAAGGGCGACTGATGTTTATCACTGAAAGGATCAGTACAATGTGCTTCCATGGATTCCCTATCACTCTGAATGGGTACTCCCCAGGGACCCACGTTTTGGTAGATTGAAGAATTCATCTCTAACATACCGCCTGAGTTAGACAATTCCCCTTTAGGTAATTCCCCTTCAAATGCACTCTCAACTGGTTGCCCCTCCTGTAGTGATTCATTCCACCACTCAGTGCTCTCAATTGAGAAGCCAAGCATTTCTGATTTAGAATAATTTTCATTCTTTGGTTCAGTTTTGGGAGATATTTGCCATATGATATTTCCTATCTTCCCTACTTCTGGAGATCTTGTCTCCTTATCTGCCGCTGTCACCTGTATTTCATTCTCCTTTAGTGGGGAGAAATTCCAGTGATCGGGGCTGCTTTGTGGCGTGTCACAGAGTGGGTCTGACGTCTTCTCATTCTCTGCTGGGCCTGAACTGCCTACATAGGCAGATCTTTCCTCAGACTTGGGATCTGTCATGGCCAAGAACTCATTAGGTTCATTTGATGAGTCCCAAGCTCTGGGTTCACTCTGAGCAATGTGGTAAGTGGCCAAACGACTCTCTTTCTCCACTGACTCCTCATCACGTGCACTATCATCATCAGAATCTGAGTTTGTTGAAATGCACTTGGCATCCTCTGGCTGCACAGTGTCAAGAATATCACAATCATTTCTCTCCTGGCAGCTAACCACTAGATTTCTTTCCTGATAAGCACCTGAGTATTCAGAATATTTGCCTATTTCAGGGCTGGATAAAGAGGAAAAGGAATCATCTATTGAGTCATCCCATATCTCTAAAAATTTAGGAACCTTGTGATCTAACCCATCCTTTCTGTTTCTCTCCAGGTCTTTCATTTCAGTAATTACTTCTACTTGGCCATCAGTAGTAATTAGTCCAGATTCTTGGTGATTCTGTTTACTCCAAACATCTTGCGTCTCCTCCTGACACCCAGTATTGGTTCCACAATCCCACGAAAGCAGTGCAGCCGAAGAATCCTTTAGGTCGGGACTCGATGCACTTGAATGTGTACACTCACTAGAAAGACTATCTCTGTCATAATTTCCCGGTGAACTGACTGCTGGAGGAGTGTTTTCAGCACTCCTACCTTCGGGATTCTTACTTATCTCGGAACTGGTGCAACTGACCTGCACATCACTATCTGTAGGGCCATCCCGAATGTCAAGGTGTTGGGGACATTCGGGAGGTGGCTCTTGGTTCACTGTCTCTGGCTCCAGAATGTTACATTCCTCAGTTTTCTCAAGATCCATTTCAGGTAAAGATATATTTTTTGTTAAATTTGGCCTATCTGAAATTTCAATAGTTTCACCCGGATTTCTGTGATCCATGAGGTGCTTTCCGCAGGTCTCTTTGGCCTGCAGGCGATTGGAGGACACCTCTGGCTGCACGTCACAGGGGTTTGAACTGTGAGATCCCTTCTCATGCCCTGAAGCCTCCTGGGGGTCCTCAGTCTGAGGACTTGACGGGACTGAAAGAGAGCTGATTTTGCCTGACTCATCGCAGATTTCTTCATGTTCAGAGGCGACAGGGGAAGAACATTCCTGGTCATGTTGGCCTTTTCCAGAAGTCCCCAAGGCGCTATCCATAGCCTCCTCCTCACTAAGGCGCTTCCCATCAGCGGCTCTGGGGGTTTCCTTCTCACTTTCATTCTGTCCATAGCTGGGACTTTCCCATGGATCTGAACTTACAAAGTGCCCTGGATTCGCAAGCCTGCTTGTCAGAGACACTGCATCACTGGGCAGGTTTCCTCCGCCCGTGTTTTCCTGGTCTGGATCAAGTGCTCCTGACTCACTGACTCCAGAGGCTTCTAGCACATCGGGGCTGTGACTGTCCTTAACTTTTTTGGATGAGCTGGGAGTTTCAGGAGGCAATCCGCTTTGTTCTGCATCTGTAACATATGATGGGCCTGGCAACATTAATGATGGCATGTCCTTATCTCTCATGACAGAATCCCAAATACTATTCGCAATTAGCTGTCCGCTTTTTTCATTCAGTATGTGATATTCGTTGGGAGCGGTGTCCTCGCTGTGCTCATAAGAAGCAGGAAGTCCCCAGTCGGCCTGATTGGCTTCTTGATACTCCACACCCCATGGTTCTAGCTGTCTCACTGAAAATCGGGTTTCAGGTTCAGTACCTTCAGCCACGTATCCCTGGGCTTGACCTTCACCAGGGATTGCCATACCCGCACTGCAGTCATCCCAGTCCAGATCATTATCTGAGATGGTTGCAGTGGACTGAGTGTCCTCCAGAATCACTCTGTTCCAAAGCTCAAGATTGTCGGGGGCCGCGGGCCGGGAGTTGGTGCTGCTGTGCAGGAGTGTGAGCTGCCGGTTTGTTTCATTGTACAGATGCATCATGCTGGGGTCATCGTAACTGGACTGGCTGCTCTCCCCAACGTCATCCTCCACGGAGATGTCCTTCTCATCTGTGGGCTCTGTCTTGAATAAATCTTTATCTGGGTTGTGAGTGGCATTTATTTCAGAACTATAATCTGCATGAGGTGAAGCCCATATTTCTAGGTTTCCAGGACCTGAACTAATTCGATTTCTAGGCGGCTGCAGTGGTGACTGAGGCGGGATTTCAGTCTCCTTGGTAATAGAGTTAGTGTCTTTTGACTCGAAATCTCCCTCTTTAGCAAATGGCTTGTTTTCGGTTTCTTTTTCATCTCCAGCAAATGTTGGTGAAGTGTAAGAGTCAGAGGTGGAGTAGTTGGTGTCTAAAGGGGAAGGCACTGAATCTTCCCCTATGTTGGATGCACTGTAATCGGAACATTTGTACGATAAGAAGGAATCTTCCCAAGGAGCTGGGGCATCCGACCCTCCTTTCTTGATACTCTCCTCAAAAAGGTTCCAGGAATCTACCTTTTCATATACATTCCTCCTAATTTTTGGAGCCATGCCACCATCCTGATCTTCCTTTGCTGTCTTAGAACTATTCCATGCCTGATCCAGGTCAGACCTGGGACTTCCAGATATAAGGGGATTAGCCCTGGAGTCATGGTTCTTTTTGCCCCAGATTTCTGGAGCTGCCTCATTATTTGCCTCACTGGCCAGACTGTCTGCTAGGTCTTCTGCAGGAAAAGAAAACCCACTTTTTGCCATGGCCCACTCATTCGGGTCCCTCACAGAAGGTGTGTCACCGCACGTTGGGTGCAGATTCCAGGTGTTTTTCAGAGCCTCAATGTCATTCTCTGTACGAAATGCACTCCAGGCTGGGAATGACGCTGCAGCAGCTGGTTCATGGTCATCTACAGGATTTCCCCACGGCTCGGGCATTGCCGTGGGAGAGCGATTGGAACTCCACAAAGCAGTGAAGTCTTCTATCAGGTGGTTTGTTCCCTGAGGAAGAGTGTCTGGCAAAGGTGACTTCTCAGTGGGCAGGTTCTGAAACTGCAAGCTTTCCTCATTCTGGTCTCGAATATTGTTGGCCAGCCCAGGCTGGCTGAATTCTGACTCCCAGGGCCCTGCCCTTGAGAATTCAAGACTCTTTGGTTGAAATATAGAATCTGAGGCCCTCCTATCGACTGGGCTTGGCTTATGATCTTTCCAGGATTCGGGGCTCTGGAAGACAGATTCCTGTTCACTGGGACTCCACGCATCTGCAGTAGTTTTAGAGTCAATTTCCAAACCACCCCACCAGCTGCTGCACCGTGCGCGAGTCTGAGGTGGCCCTGTGTGACCTGTGTCAAGTGTTTGCTGGGTCATGTCTTCGGAACAGAGTAGACCTGGTTCTTCAGTGGATGGTGAGCTTTCTACAAAGTTATTCATAGGTGTTGATGGGGTCCTCTTTCCGATATTTTTCATCCTTTCTGGAGAAAGAGATTCATCTCCCACAAAACCAGCCAGGCTCACATTCCTTTTAGAGTTATCCCCAGGACTTTCTTGTCTCTGGACAAACTCCTCATCAAATTCCACAAGGTTATCCTTGCCAGCCTCCGACAAAAGCACACTGGATGAATAATTAGACATGTCCATCCCTATCCCATTGAGCTCTTTAGGCCCCGTGGGGAGCTGTCCTTCTGACGAATCACTGTTGGGGAAGAAGTCATCTGCCGGGGAATAGTCAGCAGAATGGGAAGATGGTTGGGACTGTCCAGAAACAATGGGTGCTGGGTCAAAGTTGAAGAGGTCAAAGTGTTCCCCATGTTCTCTGGACCGTGCTTGCTCCTCCATTGCTGCCCCTTCCGGGATGGGACTATAGGAGTCAAACCCTGGGAGGAGGTTATGGTGAGGCCCAGCACCTTCTCCCACTGGACTGTCGTCACTGAGGAAAACCGAGCTCTCCTTGGAGGAACGGCTGCTCCTAATGGTGGCCAATCCGCTATCCGGGCTGACGAGGTCGACGTTGGCATCCACCTGGGCCTGGTTAGAATCGTTGAGATCTGGAGGGTTTTCTATGAAATTCACAGGGTTGGGCTGCGGCTCTATGTCAGAGCCATACAACTCCATAATCCCAGATGACCCCTGGGAGAGTGGGGCGCTGCCTGCCACGGCTTCTGTGGAGGATGTCCGGCTGTTGGAGATCATCTCTGGACACCTCCTGTTGAGGACTTCCTTGACAAGGAGAACCACCTGGTCACAAGTCACCGAAGGGTTCTCCTGCTGGTATACCAGGATCTCATCACAGCCACATTCGAAGGGCTCCAGCTCTAGGCAAGGATTCTGACACTCCTCCAGTTCACAGCAGATCTGTCGGGGAGACACAGGGGTTTGCGTGAGCACTCAGGTACTCTTTGCTCTTTGTAATTTTTCTTTCTTAATTTTTCTTAATATAAAATTAATCTGTGTTTATTGGTCTTAAAAGAAGAACTCAAATAAAGGCAAACTGTATGATGTAAAACATGGAAAGCCCCATTTGATATACCACCAACTCTTTCTCTAATCCCATCAAATTGGCTTTTGATTGAACTCAAATCCAGGGGCTCAATTTTGCTGGCTCCTGAAAGTTATAGGTAAAGACATCTAAAACCATTTAAATCCTTTCCTCAGTGTAATGTAACACCATCTTCTAACAGAAGTGGAAGTGTGAAAAAAA
>PVJI01033969.1:0-10833 GCA_004026765.1 Micronycteris hirsuta | reverse complement strand
AAGATTCTTTCCTTATTCTTGACCTTGGGTAATGTTATTATGATGTGCCTTGGTGTGTTCCTCTTTGAGTCCCGCTTCTTTGGGGTTCTCTGAGCTTCTTGGACTTCCAGGAAGCCTATTTCCTTTGCCAGATTTGGGAAGTTCTCGTTCATTTTCTGTTCAAAAATACGTTCAATTTCTTGGTGTTCCTCTTGTCCTTCTGGCAGCCCTATGATCCGGATGTTGGGTCGTTTACAAATGTCTCTGAGGTTCCTGAGACCCTCCTCATTTTTTTTAATTCTTGTTTCTTCCTTCTGGTCCACCCCATTGGTTTGAGTCCCAGCTTCCTTTTTTTCCCTATTGGTTCCCTGTAAATCTTCCTCCATTATTTTTATCCTATTGTTCATTTGTTCAACTATTTCTTCCAGTTTCATGAGCATCATGATTATCAGTGTTTTAAACTGGGCATCTGTTAATTTGGCTATCTCTTCATCCGTTAGTTGTAATTTGTTCTGATCTTTCGTTCTGGCCATTTTCATTCTTTTTTATCTCAGCGCACCTGTTGGAGTCTTAGGTGTTTGTCGGTGCCTGGCAACCTGGGTCGCTTTTTTGTGATGATTCCTCTGGGGGCGGGGCCTGGGAGGGAGCGATGGTGTCTGCCGTTCACCGCCACTCCCTATCACCCTCTGTTCCCCAGTTCCCCACTGCCTTTTCCGCCAGTCTCGGCCCTGCTGGTTCCCACTGGCCTCCTTCCATTTTAAATGAAAGCTTTGCTGAATAGAGTAATCTTGGATGTAGGGCCTTGCCTTTCATGATTTCCAATACTTCTTTCCAGTCTCTTCTTGCCTGCAAGGTTTCTTTAGAGAAATCAGTTGATACTCTCATGGGAACTCCTTTGTAGATAACTGTCTCCTTTTCTTTGGCTTCTTTTAGGATTCTTTCCTTATCTTTAATCTTGGGTAACTTAATGATGATGTGCTGTGGTGTATTCTTCTTTGGATCCAACTTTTTTGGGACTCTCTGGGCTCCTTGGACTTCCTGGAAGTCTATTTCCTTTGCTAGATTGGGGAAACTTTCTGCCACTATTTGTTCAAATAAGTTTTCAATTTCTTGCTATTGCTCTTCTCCTTCTAGCACCCCTATAATTCAGATATTGGAACGTTTCAAGTTGTCCCAGAGATTCCTAAGCCTCTCTTTATGTCTTTTTGAATTCTTGTTTCTTCCTTTTCTTCTGAATGGATGTTTATTTCTTGCTTTTGTTCCAAATCATTGCTTTGAGTCCTGGTTTCCTTCCTGTCACTGTTGGTTTCCTGAATATTTTGCTTTATTTCACTTTGGGTATCCTTCATTTTTTTTTTTTTTTTCCAACCAAGCTCAATCAGATCTGTGAGCCTTTTGATTACTAGGGCTTTAAATTTCCTTCAGATAGGTTGGAGATCTCCTCTTCACTTAGTTCACTTTCTGAGGCTTTACTGCGTTCTTTCATTTGGCCCATATTTCTTTGTCTTGGCGCAGCTGATAGGTTGGCAGGGCAACCCTCCTTGCTGTGCCGTGGCACTGTCTGTGGGGCAGGGACCAGAGAGGGAATAATGCAGCTTGCGTGCTCTCTGGCACACTTTTCAATGAACTCTCCTGTGAGACGGAGTTTTTCCCACCTCAGTCAGCAACCTCATAGCCCACAGTCAGCTCTGAGTCTCAGTTTTCCCCTTAAGGCAGACCCTCCCACACAGCCCGCCAAGCTCGGCAGCCAGCCCTGCTCTCAAGGCTGCCGCGTCACCATGGTTTCTCTGAGTCCGCCCCCGAGGTCTGTCGCCTTACTGGTCTGGTTGTTCTGGTTGATTTTTTCTTTAATTCCTTGGTTGTCCGAGTTCCATGCAAGTTCCATGTTTGATTTTCTGGTGCTTTTGGTTGTTTATTGATTTTTAATTGGTTATTATCCTCCTTTTGGTTGTTTAAGGAAGCGAAGGGTTTCTACCTAGACCTCCATCTTGGCCGGAACTCTGAAACAGAGATTTTGATACACTTCTTTTTCTACCATATTTTCTGGAAGCCCATGAACTTAGTTAAAAAGAATAAGTAGGGATAAGACAGGTAAGGAGAAGCTGAATGATCATTCAAGGGAAAAAATATGGCAATGATAAACATAAGGTCTCCAAAGTAAATTTTCACATCAGATAATATGTTCTCAGAAATATTAATGAAAGATTTCAATGACAACTGTATGTACAATTTAAGAAACTGATAATAATCTACTAAAGTAGTCCCCTTTTGCCTAGGAGGATACATTCTAAGACCCTTAGTGAATGCCTGAAACCATGGTTAATACCAAACCCTATGTATGCCATGTTTTTTTTCTATACATTCATACCTATGATAAAGTTTAATTTATAAATTAGGCACAGGAAAAGATTAACAACAATAACAAATAATAAAGAAGAAAAATTAGCTCTGGCTGGTGTAGCTCAGTGGATTAAGAGTGGACCTACAAACCAAAGGGTCACTGGTTTGATTCCCAGTCAGGGCACATGCCTGGGTTGCAGGCCAGGTTCCCAGTAGGGGGCGTGTGAGGGGCAGCAATACGTTGATGCTTCTCTCCTTCTCTTTCTCCTTCCTTTCCCCTCTCTCTAAAAACAGATAAATAAAATCTTGAAAATAATTGTTTTAAGTAAAAAAAAGATAGCAATATAATATAATAAAAGTGTGAAAGTGGTCTCTCTCTCATGAACAACTGATCTAATAACAAAGATAATTAATAAGTGACTAATGCACAAGAAGCATATACAGTTTGGATATGCTGGCCAAAAAGATAATTCATGCCCCACGCAGGAAGGAATAGATTGTGTGAGATTTAATCACAGTACTCAGGATGATGTGCAATTTAAAACTTCTAAATTGTTTGTCTCTGGAATTTTCCATTAAATATATTCAGACCACAGTTGACTGCAGGTAATAGAAACCAAGGAGAATGAAAATGCAGAAAAAGGGGGATTGCAGTACTTTACTTTCCATATATATGTGTGTGTATGTTTGTATATAACAGATTTATTGTTCATAAGGTTATACAATGAAACTTTTATTAGCTTTAACATTTACATCTGTAAGATAAAAAAAGATACTTCAAACTCAACTGTGTTTCCCTAAAATTAAAAATGTTTGTGTTTTTAAAAGGTTTTCTTTCTCTCTTTATTTTTAGAGAGAGGGGATGGAAAGGAGAAAGAGAGGGAGAGAAACATCAATGTGTGCTTGCCTTTCACAGATCCCCACTGGGGACCTGGCCTGCAACCCAGACATGTGCCCTGACTGGGAATCAAACTGGTGATGTTTCAGTTGACAGGCTGGCACTCAAGCCACTGAGCCACATCAACTAGGGCTAAATGTTTTGGTTCCTTGTCTAATAGTAATAAAACATGGCTGAGTCAGTAATGAACATACTAACCAAAGTAAAGAAAAAATGTCATTTCATAAATTTGCAGGTTGAATTTACTGAGGGTTAGCACAATGGAAAGAGTATAATTTAATAAAGGCTGCCATTTGATAAATCGGGCTTCTAGCCAAGATGGAGACATAGGTAGATATGTTTCACATCCTCGAAAAACCAAAAGAAGCATAACAATTTAAAAGTGAAAAACAACAGAACTGCCAAAAAATAGAACTGTATGGAAGCCTGCCAACCAAGGAGTTAAAGAGGAAACATTTATCCAAATTGGTAGGAGAGGCAGAGGTGGGAAGCCAGGGTAATGAGGACACATGACATGGTGGTGGCCGGTGAACTGGGATATCCCACATTCGTGTGTGGATAAGCTGAGAGGAACAACTGAGGAGCATCACAGATCATGAAACCCAGGGTTCCAGTGCAGGAAACCAAAGCCTCAAAACCTCTGACTGTAAAAATCTGTGGGGTTTGCGGCAGTGGGAGAAACTCCCAGTTTCATAGTAGAGTCCATTGGAGGGGCCCACAGGGTTCTAGAATGTACACAAACCCAGCAACTCGGAATCAGCACCTGAAAGGGGACATTCCGCTTGTGAGAACTGGGGGGAAGTAACTGAAAGCAGGGCATGAGTCAAGAAAGCAGCATTGTTCCTTCTCTAACCCCTCCCCAACATAAAGCACCACAACACAGCGAAGTGGGTTTCCCCACCCTGGCAAATACCTAAAGATTTGCCACTTAAAAAACAATGTAACAGGTTTGCCGAGACAAAGAAATATGGCCCAAATGAAAGAACAGATCAAAACTCCAGGAAAAGAAGTAAGCAACAAGGAGATAACCAACCTGAGATGCAGAGTTCAAAACACTGCTAATCAGGACGCTCACAGAAATGACTGAGTATGGACATACAATAGAGGAAGAAGTAAAGGCTATACAAAGTGAAATAAAGAAAAATATATAGGGAATTGGAAGTGAAGGGAAGGAAACCAGAACTCAAATCAATGCTTTGGAACAAAAGGAAGAAATAAACATTCAAATGGAACAGAATGAAGAAATAAGAATTTGAAAAAAAAGTGGAGAGGCTTAGGAACCTCTGGGACAACTTTAAATGTTCCAACGTCCTAATCATAGGGGTGCCAGAAGGAGAAGGGGAAGGAAATTGAAAACTTATCTGAAAATATGATGAAGGAAAACTTCCCCAATCTGGTGAAGGAACTAGACATGCAAATCCAGGAAGCTCAGAGAATCCCAACGAAGTTAGACCCAAGGAGGAACACACCAAGACATATCATAATTGTTACCCAATATTAAAGATAAGGAGAGAATCTTAAAAATAACAAGATAAAAGGAGTTACCTTCAAAGGAGTTCTCATAGACTATCAGCTGATTTCTCATTAGAAACATTGCAGGCAAGAAGGGGCTGGAAAGAAGTATACCAAGTCATGAAAGGCAAGGGCCCATGACCTAGATTACTCTATCCAGCAAAGCTATCATTTAGAATGAAGGGCAGATAAAGTGCTTCCCAGATAAGATCAAGTTAAAGGAATTCATCATCACTAAGCCCCTATTATATGAAATGTGAAAGAGATTTATCTAAGAAAAAGAAGAAAATCAAAACCATAAACAGTAAAATGACAATAAATTCACAATGATTAACAATGGAATGTAAAAACAAAAACAAAAACCAACTAAGCAAACAACTAGAACAGGAAGAGAATCACAGAAATGGAGATCACATGGAGGGTTATCAATAGGGAGGGAGGGGGATAATAGAGAGGAAAGGTACAGGGAATAAGAAGCATAAGTGGTAGGTACAAAATAGACAGGGGGAGGTGGAGAATAGTACAGAAAATGGAGAAGCCAAAGAACTCATATGCACAACCCATGGACGTGAGAGAATGGGGAAAGGGCGCTGGAGGGAGAGGGTATGAAGGGCAGAGGGGGATAAAGGGGACATAAAGAGGGGATAACTGTAATAGCACAATCAATGAAACATACTTAATAAAATAATGCCCACTATTTGAAAGTCATTTGTTGACATATTAAGCACTTTGCCATATAAAGGAGAGCAACAGGTGCATGATTATCCCCCATGCAATCCTGTGTAAGGAACTCAAAGTTCAGTTCACATACCATATAAAAAGATTAGCTCCTTCAAAGAGCTCTACCTTTAAACCCTATTATTAAATTTTTAAAAGATTATCTTTTTTTAAAGCTATGATCATTGGTTTGGAATAACCATTTCCCTGAAAAAGATTGTGAAACATTATTACTAATAATTTTTAAGTAAGAATTAATAAAAATTATTATTTCAATTCCTCCACCTTCTCCATTTATCAGCCTTCTATTTTCACTGGTCTATGTAACTAAGCTCACAATGAGATGAAATAATAAAGGGATATTAATCTTCCATGTGCATTGCTTAAAATACCACATCATTTGATTGTAGATCTCATGCTGTTTTCTTCATGAGTTTAATGTATTTTATATACAGTTCTAACAAGTGTTGAATAGTCCCACACCTTACTTATAGAAAGACCATATTTCACTGCTAGAAATGGGATATAAATGAAGGGTTATATTTCACTGGAACAAATACATGTTTAAGCCAGTAATTACCATTTATAATTCTGCCCTTAGAATGTCTAACAGCCCTTTGGCTCCCCTACACACCATTCATGCTAATTCTTAGGCAATAATTTCCAAATGAAAACAAGCCCTATAAATCTTTCGAAGTGGTCATGAAGATACTCTTCATGAAACTATAAAAGCCATTATACTGACAATGATAATATTATGTGCATGGACATATCTTACATGCAAGGGTCTATATCAGTTAGCAATAGGAACTCAATATGCTATGTAAGTACCAAGCACTGTGCAATCATCCCCACTAAAAAGAGGAACAGACAAATTACCCAGAAGGTTAAGCAGTTGTTACAAGGCCCAAGCAGAACTTATATGTTTCTCAAAGAATTTGTCTAAACTGTGTTTTCTGTGGAAAATATAGTGATGAAAGAAATGACTAATTATTGAATGACTACTGAGTGAAGGTAGAGTCACCAGGTTCTTTATCTTTGGCACCTTGATTTTATTCTCAAAGACAGTCAAGTTTCATTAAACCTTAAACCATAAGTATACTTTATTACCTTAAAACCTTAATTTTAATGTATATTCTATTAAAATTATATTCTATTAATCATTGTAATATCAAAAAATCTTGCCAGTCCTTCCCTTCTCCCACATTATTCTTTCTGGTTATTTATGTAGATGAAATTCTCATAATTACTTGGTTTATTAAATAATGCTAAGAAAACTGTCATATGAAAGGATGACTCATAGATAATTATGTAGCTCTTTGAACACTAATATTTATGGACCTTCACTTCTTTCCTCAGTTTTATACTCTCTCCATGTTAAACAACCTCTTTTTTAATGAAATCACAAAGCATGTAAATATGAGCACTTCTGGAACATGCGACAGCCAAAACCACATTGCCCATGTGTAGGATAAATGGGGGCAGTCTGACTTCCTCACCCAGATGTCTGGGTGACTAAGGGAAGCAGTTTTCCCATCACCTTGAATGGGTCTGATAAGCAGTGTTCTCATAGCTTTGAGACTGGGTCTGATAAACTGTTCTCGTAACGTGAAGTGGGCTTGCATGCACAGACATGCTATGCTATATAATTTTGGGGGCTTGTTACTGGCTTTGTTTGTCTCCAGTACTTAAGCAGGTAGGGGCTTCTCACTAGAAAGACATGCAGCTTGTATATTAGATTGATCTGCTTTAACTTCCTGTCTTTGTGTGGTGGTCTTCTGTGTTAGGAGTCTTATAGGACTCTGTGGTGCAGTCTCTTTGAACTTCTGAGTTGGATACACTCGGGATGCACTTTATACGTTTTATGTGGGCTCTCCTGTTGTGATTGGGTTTGGGTTGTTGTTGGTTCATTCATTGGTGTGTTCTCCCCTTCAACCCACTGACTGAGAGTCACAACCATGATCACATCTTGTATGCTGTTGTATAGGAGCTGCCAGTACAAAATAAAACAACCCAGAAAAAAAAAAAAATAGCCCCCAACCACAACTGTGACATCAACAACAAATGAGCTAAGCTTAATAAAGGTGGAAAAAGAATACACATATTATACAAAAAGGAAAAATAATATAAGGTGACTAATGGAAAGAAAAATGATTTTGAGTGGATAGTGAGAGGAGAAATAATAAGAGTAGGGAATATAAACAAGGTGAATAAAAGGTTAAAATAAAATTTACAGCATAAATAAAATAGAGAGAAAATATGGCATAATGAAATAAGTAAAAGGAGGAGTATAATATGAGGTTTGGAGAAAAATAGTGAAAAAATAGGAACAAAATTAAGAAAAACAAACATTGCAGTGATATCCATGATGAATGAGCAAAGATTAATAAAGGTGGAAAGGGAATAATAATATTATAAGAAAGATAAGAAAAAATTGTGAGATGTCTAAAAGAAAGAAAAATGAATTTGAGAGGACAGAGGGAGGAGAAATAATAAGCATAATGGTTAGAAAACAGGCTAAGAAAGGGAGAAAAGAAAATTTAAAATGAAAATATGACAGGGAAAAAGGAAGTCAAAATGGATTAGGAGAGGGGAACAGTAAAATATGAGATTTAATATAAAAAAGTGAAAAACTATGGATAGAATTGAATAAATGCAATGACAACCCTGAGATCAATGATAACCGAGTAAATGTTAGTAGAGGTGGAATGCCAGTAAGGATAGTATAAGAAAGGCAAAAAGAATGTGAGATGATTAATAGAAAGAAAGATAGTTTTAAGAAGATTGAGGGAGGAGAAATAATAACAGTGAGGAATAGAAACAAGGAATAGAAAGGGAAAAAATAAAATTTAAAACAAAATAAGAAAGAGAAAGATGAAGGGAAAATGGAGTAAGAGAAGGGAAGAGTAAAATGCAAGATTTGAATTGAAAATAAAGTTAAAATTAAATAATAATAAGTATATATAAAAAGAATAAAATAAAATAAAAAATAGTGAAATAATAGAAAAAAATTGAAGACAGAAACAATGTTAAAAAGCTATTCAGGAGAAAAAAAAATAGTGGAAATAATGAAAAAGGACAAGATGGAATTCATCTCAGCAGAGTCTAGTGTATTTTGGCCTGCTGAATTCTCCTTCAGAATCCATTCCTGATGCCAGCTAGTGTCCCAGTTTAGGTTTAGGCAGTCTGTTTGTGGCTACAAGTGATCCACAGTCTGTGGTTATCTCCTTTGGCCTTGGCCAGTGTCACTGTTCTGCCCTGCTAGCTTTCTATCATCACAAGGCCTAGAGTTGGCTCATCTAATGTGTTAACAGCACCACATGTACTAACTCCACCTACCTCCAGAGGGGGCTTCTGTTGTGATCAGGAGGGTGAGATCCCTGACTCATCCCCCAGAAGGCACTGTTCAGTCTTCAGGGATGGTGGTGGGTCTGCTCCCTCACCAGTGTGCCACAGGATTTGGTCTGTCCCAGATTATTTCTAATAATGTGCAGTTTCTGATGAATCAACTGCCTGTTTCATGTGAGAGGCCAATCTTTGTAAAAGGGTCAGCTCTTTCCTGCTTGGCACTGACTGATGGCAGCTCTGTGTGAGAGCTGAGGCTGGGTGGGGCCCTGATTACCTCTTGCTGTGCCGATTTCTAATCTCTCTGCTCTGCCGTTTTCAGTGGAATAGGGCCCAAGGTGGAGCCAGCATAGAGTCTGATAAAATTTCATGAAGAACTTCTTTGGAGATTCTCTTCCTCTCGCCTGCAGATATGTGCCAGGGCACTGGGTTCTTGATCCTGATCTTACTGTTCTGTGGAGTTTTAAATCCTGTAGGTGGGGGATGGGCATGGGTTTGCCTTCCCGGTGGTTTGTACTCCCCAGTTTGAGTGGTCCTTCCTGGCTGCAAAGAGTCTTAGGTGCTCACCTCTTGCCTACTTCCTATCTCACTGCTTTCACAGGAGGTTCAGACCCAAACCCTCCATCCTGTGTACAGACCCCACTCATCAGCCATGCCAGGTGGGGCCTTGACATCCCTTCGCCATGCAACCTCTACTTTTCCTGGCCAGTTGGGTTCAGTGGGCATGAACCATGCTTTGAATCTGGCCTCTTTGCCGGCAGGGATACTGAATGTACACACGGGGACCCTGTTCAGCCATGCCTTCACTCCCCTCCTTTAAAAGATTCCTATGTGGCACCCATACTGCAGCTCCAAGACACTGCCAACCTTTTACGCACTCCACCTCCCAAAAAGGTAAAAAGTCCTTCTCAGTCAGGACTGGTTGCAGCCTACTGCTGCCTTTAGCAGTTTTAGGAGATAGAATTTCTCTCAGACTTTCCCAGTTGGCACTGCAGCCACAGATGTACTGCTCATTTTGTGCACACTGCCTGAGTTATACAGACTCTATATATCCTCCCAAGTCTCTCCAAATTAGGGTTGGGAGTTCCATGTAAGGGCTCCAAAAAGGCCAAGGGCCAATAAGCTGCATTTTCTCTCCTCTGTTGTCTGCTACAGGTACCTCACACAGAGTATTTCCCCTTCACCTTATAAAATCTCTTACCAGATGGTGCAAAGTTTTCTTGTACTCCTTGTCTTCAAAAATTCGTATCAGCTAAGATTCCATTTATTGTTCAGGTCACTCGCAATTAGATCAGCTGAAAGTCCGTGCTGAGGGCATAAGCAAGTAGGTTCAGCTTCCACCTACTAAGCCACCATATTCACTCCAAACTACTTCTTGAAGCCAGATATCCTGGCCAAAAGTCTGGAAAATATTTTGCTTACTTTTTTGTATTCTTATCATTTAAAAAGTTTTTTTATTGTTGTTCAAGTGTGGTTATCTCCATTCCTCCCTACTTTTTGATAAACTAAGCTTTGTGAAAAGAAAGACCCAGAATGAAATCATATGTACAAAATATCCAAGGGGCTAAGGAGGATTGTATAGTATTATTCTTCTGAAATATTCTCTGAAAATATCTGGGCTTTATGAAGAGGAATTCAAGTTGTGATGCATAGGGAACGGTGAAACTGAATAAAGCAATCCCTTTTCTAAAAGTAAAGTCATAATATACTAACCAGAATAAAACTTTCTGATTTACACACAAGAAAAATTCTTAGTGCCTATATATGAATGTTGTTCTAGTGTCTCTTTCTTGCTTTTTGAACAAAGTTTAAAATTATCAAAATAAAATTCCATTAGGAAACACCTTACTATAACCTTGGAGTTGGATTATTTTAAGATAAATTGTTTCTCCTGCACATGTGGAAATTTAGTTCATCTCTTTCCATTGGAAATGTTTCTTGTAATATAATAATGGTGGTAAATAGTAATTGTTGGCATTCAATAAAATATGATCTCCTTTTCTGTTTTATTTGCCAAAGTAAAGTGATTTATATATGCTTTT
>PVJI01033968.1:0-10832 GCA_004026765.1 Micronycteris hirsuta | reverse complement strand
TTTTTGACCTTGGGTAATGTAATTATGATGTGTCTTGGTGTGTTCCTCTTTGGATCCAACTTCTTTGGGACTCTCTGAGCTTCCTGGACTTCCCGAAAGTCTATTTCCTTCGCCAGCTTCAGGAAATTCTCCATCATTATGTGTTCAAATATTTTTTCAATTCCTTGGATTTCTTCTCCTTCTGGCAGCCCTATGATCCGTATGTTGGGACGTTTACAGATGTCTTGGAGGTTTCTGAGCCCCTCCTCCATTTTTTGAATTCTTGTTGCTTCATTCTTTTCTGGTTGGATGTTTTTTTTCTTTCTGCTGGTCCACTCTGTTGATTTGAGTCCCAGTTTCCTTATCTCTATTGGTTCCCTGCAGATCTCTCCTCATTTGTTCAAGCAAGTTCGTTAATTTTTCATCGAATTCTGAAAGCATCCTTACTTATTACAAGGGATTTGAACTGTGCATCTGATAGGTTGGCTATCTTTTGGTCGGTTAGCTCTGGGGTTTTGATTTGTTCCTTTCTTTGGGCCATTTTATTTTTTTCCCCCCTTGGTGAGCCTGTTACTGTAAGGGGGGCGGAGTCTTGGGGATCCCCTGTGCAGGGAAACTCCCGGTAGTTGTGCTGCAACGTAGCCTGTGGGGGCGGGGCCTGAGCGCACAATGGCGCCTGCTCCGCTCTCGGCACCCACACCGCCTCCTGCAAGCACTTCGGGCCCCTCTGTGCTGGCTCCGGGGGATGGACGCTCTGGGGTCGCTGGACGGGCTGCGCAGCTCCAATCCCCCGCGGGTCTCCCCAGCGAACTTTCCTGTGAGGCCCGCATTCCTCCGGCCGCCGACTCCACCCCCAGAGGCGCTCTCTGCGCCGATGGGTTGCACACTGCTTTCTCTCCCGGTTTCTCTGCACGCGAATGCGGACCTGCCCGGTCCACCGGTGGCAGACCGCGCTTCAGTCGGGTCCCCGTCTGGATGTGCTGCAGCCCCGTGGGAACCGCCCCTCCAACCACGGTCCTGCCGTCTGAGCAGGGTCCCTGAGCGCTCTCCCTCCGCCCGCACCTTCCGGCTCACCAGACTAGATGAATGTATCTTCTTTAATTCCTTGGTTGTCGGACTTCCTCTCAATATGATTTTCTGTCAGATCTGGCTGTTTTTGGATGTGTAGATTTCTGATTTTTTTCCTTGTTTGGTTGTGCGAGGCGGTACGGTGCATTCACCTATGCCGCCATCTTAGGAAGTCCACTCACTATAAAATCCTTGATTGACGCATCTCTCTTCCTTGTTTTGTCACTGTCCTGTTCATGCTACCTTAGATATGTGTTTTCAGTTTGGCCTCTTTGCTCTCTTCCTACTGCCCATCACCATGTTGGTTGAGGCATCCCCCTTTTTACTTTTTTTTTTAATAAGTTTTTTATTTTTTTTAAATAATTACTTTATTGTTGTTCAATTACAGTTATTTGCGTCCTCTCCCCTTCCCTCCTCCCTTCCCCTCCAACCCCACCTCCCCCCTTTTACTTTTGATCTTAACCATGCCGTCAGTCTTCTTACTGGTTTTCCTCTTAAATGACTTCACATGTCCCTCCTCTGTGTATCCTCTACAATTTTGCTGTCTCCCTTAAAATAAATTATACATGTGCTGTTTATATCCAGCTTTAAAAATAAGCTGATCTTCCATTGCTAAGAAAATAAAACCCAACTATACTGTCTTTAGATCAGATAAGATGTTTCAGGATGTAACCACCTGCGTCTTGTCTTCCCTTCTTAAACCCCCTATTATGTCTTTGCCCTTATGCCCTGTGTTCCAGCCACAGTGAGTCTGTTGTTCCCTGAAGATGCCATGCCCTTTGTCACTTCAGGGATGGTGGGGGGGCGGGCAGGCAGACAGAAGAGAAGAAAGTCCAACATATATTTGTATTATCATTTTTCCTTCCTTCTTGAAAACAGCTATTGTTAATTTTGTTTTGCAGGAGTGTTTACTGTTTATGAACTTGTGACATTCAGAATTCCATTGGATGACATCTTTAGATGCAATAGTATATTGACCTTAGAAAAGCGTGATGTTGGCCAGCACTATTGGGATGTTCATGTACAAGCTTTTGTTCAAAATGGCACAGTGAGCACAAAAGGTGACTACCTAAATTATATATTTCTATAGCTGGGTCCTGTTTAAGATGAGTATACCAGGTAGCTTTAGTTGAAGTTGTTACCTGCAAGCATGCATGTTTTAAGACTTGTTCATAATTTACACTAGACTGTAAAAGCTTTATAAATAACAATTGTTATTCTTATGGAATTTGTAATTTTAAGTTTATAATGTCCCTGTTGTGGAATGGTATTTTAAAATGCTCTACCCATAGGGTTTTCAGCTGGTCCAGCCTACTCTTTGTTTAAACAAATCCTCATAGTGTTGCATTTGATCCTCAGTTCTTTTGCTTTAATGATCAAGACAAAAGCATAGAAATTAGATTTCTGGGTACTAATCTTGAATTTTATTCATGGGTTTTGTAACTTGCATATGACTTTATGGAAATGTAATAATTTCTCACTCACCAGTTCTGGGAAACTACCAACACTTCCTAAAAAGAGGTTCGAAATGCCTATGATTTGCTGTAGGGGTAACACAAATAAAAGATTCATTTATATTTAAATCCTTCAATGATTTCTAAATGTTCTTCTGGTAAACAGTATCCTTCCTTATAGTGGTGGTATGTGAAAGAGAAGAGGGCAGGCCTAGGTTGGGGCAAAATGTTTTCAAACTTAAATCTCTTATATTCATGCAAGAGGCAGGTGAAGTTCTTTGGGAATAAAGGGACTTAAGGCTCTGAAAAGATGGATGTGCGGCCAGCCATGTGTGAGCAGAATATAAAGCATTTGGATGTGTCTGGGGCCTGTCTGCTGTGTCCCAACTCTTAGACATTGTCTGCATATGAAGCAGCAATTTGAGAACTCTGCCTCATTTACTTAAAAATATACTTTCAAGGTATTCCATCCCCTTGTTTTGGACTCTATTGTGAGAAACAGTTTGCTTTTCCCTGGCCTTATGAATTAGGAAAACATCTACTTTAGTTTATTCTGTCCTTTGTTTATAGAGTTTCTGTGTGATAAAGATAAAACTTCAACCACCGTGGTGCCCATTGTTCCCACCACTTTGCCATCTCCTACTACAACACCTGTTCCAAAGGAAAAACCAGAGACTGGATACTATTCAGTTAAAAATGGTAATGATACTTGTCTTCTGGCTACCATGGGGCTGCAGCTGAACATGACTCAAGATAAGGTATAGTTATCTGTATAAGTCACGATAAAGTATGGCTGTTCATTTTCATGGATACATTCTATTTGCATCTCCTTTCAAACCATATATGCTACCTTCAGCTTAAGAGTAGTGTTACTAGAATGATGGCATTTTAAATGGAAATTTGATGTCGACTCATGGAGTTTTGATGACTTTGGAGTTACTATAATCATGAAGAGTTACTGTAGGTTGATGTATGGGAACAGTGCTGCTAGCTATCTGTTTCTTCAGCTGTTTGATAACTTGAATCATACAGATATGCTCAAGTGCAACTTCTAGTTGCAGTGTTGCCCTGAGAATACAGAAGGTGTGACAATGAACAAATCCCATTTCCAGAGTCCCATGACTTAAACAATCCAGAGAAATGGATCTTATGCTCTGTAAAATAAGTGTATTTTCACTTGGCTCATTACTAAGGAAGCTTCTCTCTTGTTTTTCTTTTTTTTCTGAAAGTCATCTGACTCATAGCTTGAGGGCCTGTGCCAGCTTTGTTTGAATGTAAGACACGGTAAACCTAAGTATCAAGACAAAAGGATTTTTGTTTTGTTTCCCACTAAAGTTGGTCTTGTTAGAGTGTGAGGTTTTCTTCTTAACGTTTAAGGTTAATCTCTAGCCTTTCCCCCCTTCTTCCCCGAAAGGTCACTTCAATTATTAACATCAAACCCAATACAACGGACTTCACTGGCAGCTGCCATTCTCAAACTGCTCTACTCAGGCTGAACAGCAGCAACATTAAGTATCTTGATTTTGTCTTTGCTGTGGTGAGTAATAGATTTTTCTAAAATTAGGTTCATTCTTTTAGAAACACATCTGAAAGTAAAAATAGGTAGAGAGGGAGAGAGACAGAGAGAGAGAGAGAGAGTGTGTGTGTGTATGTGTGTGTGTTGGGGGATATTTAGCTCTATTTTCCATTTCAACACTACTTAATTATAGAGTGTAGCCCTTTGATTCCTGTTAACCCCTCAGGGTCACCTCAGTGGTCTATGGGCTGGACTCTTATATTAATGTTCACCAGTTATGGCTATTCTGCTCTTATATAGACCTTAGGATAGGAACAAGAATTAACCCACATCAAAAAAATTTTTCTAATCTCTCCATATATATAAAGTATATATGATGAAATTAGAAAGTACATTTACTACATATATTAAATATATAAAAGATAAAGTCATATCTATAATTAATGATTTTTCTGTTACTTGTTAGAAAACTCTTGTTTGTCTACTATAATATTTTATGCTTTTTTTTTTGCCTGGCTGGTATAGCTCAGTGGATTGAGCGCGGGCCGGGAACCAGAGGGTCCTGGTTTGATTCCCAGTCGGGGCACATGCCTGGGTTGAGGACCAGGTCCCCATGAGGGCCATGTGAGAGGCAACCATACATTGCTGTTTCTCTCCCTCTCTTTCTCCCTCCCTTCCCCTCTCTCTAAAAATAAATAAATAAAAATCTTAAAAATTAAAAAAAATATTTTATGCTTTTTGGAGGCTATGCTATTTGTAATAGTATCAGTAATAACAGCTAACATTTATTGAATACTTGGCATGTACAAGGCTCTGAATGAGTACTCTGAGTGCATTAACTCATTAAATCAGGACAGTTCATAATGGCAGCATTCAGGTTTTTGTTGTTCATGCTTGTATCAAGGGCAAATCTGAAACAGAAAGTTCCAGGTTAAGCATACTTTCTCTACTTCTTGCTAGTATAAATGAATCATTGGTAGCCTTATTGTCAGCCTCTCAGAAGCAATTATTATCCCCTCATTTTTTGGGGTATGTGTGTGTGCATGCATACATACGCACATGCATATTATAGCGAATGGGAATGGAAAAGGGGATAGTTATCGGTGATGGAAAATGTTGAACCACCAACAGTTCTCAAACTAAGTTATTGTATAAGTGGGTAGAAAAGAGTTCTGCTTTCAAATGACATAGTGTATCTAAGGGATGGGGAAATAGTCTGAACCTCTGATGTAGAAAAAGTTAGGTCTGTTGTTGTTTCATATCTAAAGTTGATTTCCTGAGTCTAAAGCCTTTTTTCTCCATGTCCTATCTATGCCAAGAATTGAGGATTATATTACACAATTATATTTTAGAAAGGTTTACAAAATATTCCTTTTTCTATCATTCAAATCATTCTTCTGTTATAATACGTATATGACCAGTGAATTACTATTAAAACCATCTAGTTACGCCTGTCCTTTTCAATGTGGTAACACCAGGCCTCCGCAGACACATTCTTTTTTTTTTAAGATTTTTTAAAAAATGTATTTATTTTTAGAGCGAGGAGAAGAGAGGGAGAAAGAGACGGAGAAACAGCAATGTATGGTTGCCTCTCACATGGCCCTCACTGGGGACCTGGCCTGCAACCCAGGCATGTGCCCCGACTGGGAATCGAACCGGGACTCTTTGGTTCCCAGCTCACGCTCAATCCACTGAGCTACACCAGCGAGACAACATTCTTTTAAAGTTATTGCATGGTGATTATATTATAGTTAATAAGAATGAGGAAACTAATATTATAGGTTCATTCCCTTTTGAGTGATTGAGTTTGATCTTTCTAGCTCTGGTAGGGCCTTTCTAAAAGGCCCATGGTTTCTTCTGACTCTTATGCAGAAATATTAGATAATTACAACATTTAATTTGCACGGCAGACTATTTTAAAATATAATCCAAGATAGTGATATTTTAACCATGCTGTAGGCACTTTGAAAATTCAGGGAACACCTGCAATGTCACCACAATTCAGTGGGATACATCTTACCTTCAATGCTGTCACAGGAGTGCTTCCTAAGAATTTATGAATTTGAGTGTGTTATGTGCAGGATGCTATCATAGGATAAAAAGAAGGCCTGCGTTCCTTTTTTTAGAATGCCTGTATCCTTAAGATGACCATAGTTTGGTGGCAAGGATAGAAGTGGACAAATTACTGTTTTTGTGGAAGGCCTTGAATGCCATGCTGAGGCTTTGACCTTGATTCTGTGGTCTGCAAAAGGTGCATACAAAGTGGGATGAGTGCTCGACCAGAGGAGAATACAAGGTGCTTTAGGCGTATAAAGAAGAGGGAGCGGTTAATTCTGGCCGGCGGTGGGTCAGGAAGGTTTAATGGAAGAGATGACATTTGAGCTAGAACTTCAAGGATGGGTCAGATTTTTATATAAGGGGAGAGAGTACAAAAGTATAGGTTATCCATGGATAAATGAATACAATCAAGACCAGCCAGGAAAATGAGGCATGTAACATGTTTAGTGAAAGATAAATGTGGAAGAGTAGTTGGGACAGATTGTGGAGAGCTTTGAATGCCAAGCCAAGACATAGCCTAAGCAGAGGGGAGATGTGATAAGGTGGTCAAATATTCCTTTATGCTTCCTTCTGAAATTTCTCAGAGTCTGTCCTCTTGTTTTCATTCCCCACTGCCTTTCCCCTGATTCCAGCCTGCATTACCTCTTACATGGACTGTTCAGCCTCCTTAACTAGTACCTCCTCTTCCTCCCCTCCCTCAATTTTCTATATCAGTTTAATCTTTTTGAAGCACAGCCTTTCCTGACAGAAACCTTCAGTGGTTCCGTTTTGCCAGCAAGCTAACGTCTAAATTCCCTGGCAGGGTAGTTGTAGCCCCTCGCCCCGCCTCACCCCGCCCCGCCCTGCCCCACTGCCGCGTAAGGTAATGTGCCTATCCAGCCTTGTTTCCTTTGTTCCCTCTTCATGACTCTCATGCTTCTCTCACCCTGTTTCCCCATATATAATCCAGTGAGGTAAGAGAGCATGGTAGTAACCAGCACATAAGCTCGGCAGCCAGACTTACTTGATTCAAATCCCAGCTCATTGACTACTAATCATATAGCTTCTGGGGAAGTTACTTAACATCTACTCATTTTGATTACCACATCTCAAAATGAGGTGTTGTCATTATTCAATGAAGCTTCATATGTAAAGGTTTTTTTTTTAAGATTTTATTTCTTTATTTTCAGACAGAGGAGAAGGGAGGGAGAAAGAGCAATGTATGGTTGCCTCTCACATGGCCCTCACGGGGACCTGGCCCGCACCCCAGGCATGTGCCCTGATGGGGAATCGAACCGGGACCCTCTGGTTCCCAGCCCGCGCTCAATCCACTGAGCTACACCAGCCAGGGCATCATATGTAAAGTTTTAAGAACAGTGCTTAGCATTTAGTAAATCCTCAGATTCTAGTATACTTGTGATTACACTTATCTTCTACCTTTACTCATGTTGTTACCCTCTTGAATACCCTTTTCTGCTTGTTTCCTGATACAATTCTACCCAATTCAAATGGCCCATCCCTAAGCTTGCATTACTTTTGCTCCTCCCCTAGTTTGAAGTAATTTCTCTCTGTTTAATTTTCATAACTTAATCGCTTTCTTTTTGTAACATGGTTATTTATTTACTATATATTTCCAATATATTCATTTATTTTTTAAAATATTTTATTTATCTTTAGAGAGAGGGGAAGGGAAGGAAAAAGAGAGGGAGAGAAACAGCAATGTGTGGCTGCCTCTCACGCAACCAAGTACCAGGGACTTGGCATGCAACCCAGGCATGTACCCTGACTGGGAATCGAACCAACAACCCTTTGGTTTGCAGGCTGGCACTCAACCTACTGAGCTATACCAACCAGGGCTATAATATATACATTTATTTAAAGTTAGGTCTATTAATATTTTTTATATCTGAACTTGGTTTCTTCAGTCTAAAACCTTTTTTTCCTCTATGGAGAATCTATGCCGAATAATTGAGGATTATAGTTAATTATATTTTGGAAAGTTTTACAAAAAAATCTTCCCTTTTTTAACATTCAGGTCATTTTTCTGTTATAGTACATACATGACCAGTGAATTAATATTGCATTTTAAGACCCACTGGAACATTCCAAGACCCCCAGGGGATGCCTGAAACCGCGGATAGTACCGAACCCTATATAGACTATTTTTTCCTATACGTACCTATTTAAGATAAATTTAATGTATAAATTGGTCACAGTAAGAGATTAACAACAATAAAGAATAAAATAGAACAGTTAGACTAATATACTGTAATATAAGTTATGTGAATGTGATCTCTCTCTCCAAACACCTCGAATTTTCCATTTAATATTTTTGTACTGTGGTTGACTGCACACAAGCAACACCATGGAAAGCGAAACTACAGAACACGAAATTGGATAATGGAGAACTACTGTATTTATCTTCCCTGGCAGATTGCAAACGTGGTGGCAGGATTCAAGTCTGGTTCATTGTGCTAGCTCCCTCAAGCACTTCATATGTTACTTTGTACATACTAGGCTCTTACGGAGTTGAAATGACTGGCTGATCAGATGAGTGCTTCAGAAAAATAATAGCAGTGAAGGAAAGACGGGGCCGGAGAGGCTGAAAGGCAGAGAGCTCTAGATAAGAGGTTATTGTGACCCAGGCTAGAGGTGGTGAGGGCTTAGCAAGTGACAGGAGGAATAAAATGGAGGGAATGAATTGTCAAGTGTCTGAGAACCACACGACTACACTTCTGGTCCAAAAATGGGACACAAAATGCAGAGGGAAGGTGCTTCTGTCACATTTTCAGTTCTCTTAGTTACAATTTCTTCTACTTACCAGGTCTAATCCATAGTATTTTTTATCTTTTGGGTAATAGTATTAGATTCTTTTACTTCTATAGATTGTAATTGTACCTGTACACAGTTGTGATGTGTTGATTAACTGCAAACTCTTTCTTAAACAGAAAAATGAAAACCGATTCTATTTGAAGGAAGTGAATGTCAGCATGTATTTGGTGAATGGATCTGGTAAGCAAATTATTGGCCTTGGGAAAAAGAGTGTGGGTTACACTAAGGAAGAGAAACCATAATTGTCTTGTTACCCAATAGTGCCTTTTTTTAAAAAAAAGATGTTATTTATTTATTTTTAGACAGCAGAAGGGAGAAAGAGAGAGAGAGAAACATCAATGTGTGGTTGCCTGCTGGGGACCTGGCCTGCAACCCAGGCATGTGCCCTGACTGGGAATCAAACCTGCGACCCTTTGGTTTGCAGGCTGGCCCTCAGTCCACTGAGCCATACCAGCCAGGGCCAAATAGTGCCCTTTTTAGTGGGACAGAAGATTTCATGTGAAAATCATACCTTGATCACAACTTATTTTTTTAATTAATTATTTTGTTAAAGATTTTATGTATTTATTTTTAGAGAGAGGGGAAAAGAGGGAGAGAAATATCAATGAGTGGTTGCCTCTCGTGTGCCCCATGCTGGGGACCTGGCCAGCAACCCAGGCATGTGCCCTGACTGGGAATCAAACCGGAGACCCTTTGGTTCACAGGCCAGTGCTCAATCCACTGAGCCACACCAGCCAGGGCTAATTTATTTTTAATATTTTTGTTATTGTTCATGTACAGTTGTCTCTATTTCCTCCCTTATTCCCCCCCACCCCAGACATACCCACCTCCCACCCTCGATCCAATTCCCCTTTGGCTTTGTCCATGTGTCTTTTATACATGTTCCTTCACAAGCCTTCCCCCTTTTCCCTCCATTATCCCCTCCCACCTCCCCTCAGGTTACTGTCACTTTGTTCTTAATTTCCATGTCTCTGGTTATATTTTGCTTGCTTGTTTGTTTTGTTGATTAGGTTCCACTTATAAGGTGAGATCATATGGTATTTGTCTTTCACCACCTGGCTTATTTAACTTAGAATAATGCTCTCTAGATCCATCCATGCTGTTGGCAAAGGGTAGGAGCTCCTTTCTCTTTGCTGTGTAGTATTCCATTGTATAAATGTACCAAGTTTTTTGATCCACTCATTTACTGATGGGCACTTAGGTTGCTTCCACCACTTGGCTATTGTAAATAGCGCTATTATGAACATTGGGGTGCATAGGCTCTTCTGAATTGGTTTTTCAGGATTCTTAGAGTATAGACCCAGCAGTGGAATTGCTGGGTCAAAAGGCAGTTCCATTTTTAGTTTCCTGAGTAAATTCCATACTGTTTTCCACAGTGGCTCACCAGACTGCATTCCCACCAACAGTGCACTAGGGTTCCCTTTTCTTAAAACCTCGCCAGCACTTGTTGTTTGTTGATTTTTGTTTTGGCATATTATGCTTTATTATTTCTTTTTTTAATTTTTTTATTTTTTATTGTCATTATCTCATTTCTTTTTTTTTTTACTTTATTGTTATTCAATTACAGTTGTCTGCAAACTCTCCCCTCCCCTCCCCTTCCAATCCCACCTCCCTTCCCTGCCTCCCTCTCCAATTGTTGATTTGTTTTTGATGGCCATTCTCACCGGTGTGAAGTGGTATCTCATTGTGGTTT
This sequence comes from Micronycteris hirsuta, assembly GCA_004026765.1. Lineage (NCBI taxonomy): Eukaryota > Metazoa > Chordata > Mammalia > Chiroptera > Phyllostomidae > Micronycteris > Micronycteris hirsuta. The sequence goes on along the minus strand of PVJI01033968.1, from coordinate 253 downwards.
TAATTTTAATCTCTCTCATGGCTAGTGATGCTGAGCATCCTTTCATATGTCTCTGGGCCCTCTGTATGTCCTCCTTGGAGAAGTGTCTATTCAGGTCCTTTGCCCATTTTTTTAACTATATTTTATTGATTATGCTGTTACAGTTGTCCCACTCTTCCCCCCCTTCTTGCCCCCCACCCCCTTATCCCCCCTTTCCCCAACCTTTAGTTTTGTCCATAGGTCATACACATAACTCCTTCTGCTTCTGCACTTC
>PVJI01033967.1:0-10824 GCA_004026765.1 Micronycteris hirsuta | reverse complement strand
CCAACGTCTTCCTCTACCTGTGCGCCATCATCGTGGGCATCATGTCCTACTACATGGCAGACCGCAAGCACCGCAAGGCCTTCCTGGAGGCCCACCAGTCCCTGGAGGTGAAGATGAACCTGGAGGAGCAGAGCCAGCAGCAGGTAAGGCTCTCTGGGGTGGCCTGGGGTCAGGGACTGGTGAGGAGCGAGTGGGTCCGCTGTGCCAATGAAGCCACGGTTCCCATGAGCCTCGGCATTGGTCCACCAAGGTCAGCTGTCCGCTGCCTGACTTGTCCCCTGGGCCCCTTGCCCTAGGAGGGTTCCTCCCGACTTGAGGGAGCTCCTCTGCTTGGAAACTCTCTCCTGCCTCTCCTTCTCCAAGCTTGACCTAAGCCTTCCTCTTCCCCTTTTTCTGCCTTTTTAAAAAATCCTGTAATCTAAAACTTTTCCTTTTAAAGAACTACATCACCACAGCAGCCACCTTTCCCACGTGAAAATGTTCTGTACACCTGAACGCTCTTGCTCCATGGGCACGCTTGTATCAGTCCCCCTCGCCTCCCTCTGCCACTCTTTCAAGGTCAAGGGCAGATTCACACACGCACCTACTGTGTGTGTCGAGCTGCTCTCCCTGTACCGGGGACCCATCCCCCGGCCTCGGGGCCCTTCTGAATGAAGTGCATCCGCCCAGGACACTGTGTCCTGCATGCTCAGGGCAGCCTCCCCGCTTTCTTCTCCCTCCAAGTCGTTTTTCACGGATAAAATCAGCCCAGTCTCCTGGGACCCCACCGTTTACATTTGTCGATCGCGAGAAGTGCCCGCGGTCCCGCTGTTTGTTTACTGGCTTGACTCCCGCTGGCCGGTTCACCGCGGAGCCTCCCAGTTCTCGTGCGACTCCGTGTTTCGCATAGTTTTTGGTCTGGATTCATCTCAAATGCTTTCTGAAGGTCCCCAGAAATTCCATCCACCAACTTCCTGTTACCCATAGGTTACTTCCCCTTCACACGCAAATGCAGTAAGTGGAACATGTATGTTTCTGTGCTCCGGGAACCATGTCATCATGTGTTCGTGTGGCGCTGTGTGCTCTGGGTTCACGACGACGCCGTTTCCGTAGGCCCTGCCGCTCAGGTGGCCAGGGCTGCAGTTTCGGGGTCACCCTGGAACCCTGCCCGGGGGGGGCCCATTGGTGGGCCCCTCCTTCCTGCTCTAGACAGCACTCTCCGAAGGCTCACACTGATCCAGTCAGCAGATGGATGTCCTGGGGATGTATTTTTCTCTCTCTGTTTACCAGTGAGATCTGGAAGCTTCTGAGCGGGGCCTCAGACTCATTTCTTCCCAAAGGCGGATTCTAGAAGGGAACCATCTCTGGCCTCCACTGTGACAAAGGGCCAGGCCTAGCTCATTGTACTTGGCCCTTTCTCCTTGGCCCTGTGGCCAGCAGTTACTCTGAGCGTGACCTAAACCTCCCTCTTCTCTTTTTTGTACTCTTTTTTTTTTTTTTTGTCCTGTAATTTAAAACTCTTCTTTTTAAAGGAATACATCACTCCAGCAGTTCCCAACGACTCCCTGCGCTTCTGCCGGGATGCCAGCGGTCAGACCGCTGCTGCCCCTTTTACCGAGATTGCCTTGTTTTCCTCCGGTTGCTTTCACGGTTTTCTCTGTCTTGTTTTTTAGCGGTTTGCCAACGATGGGCCGAGGCGTTTTCTTCGCAGTTACTCTGCCCGGTATTTGAAGTGCTTGAATTGATGGCTCGATGATTTCATCAGCTGTGAAAGTGTTCAGCCAGCAGCTGCTTCTGTCTCATCCTCTCCTTTTTTTCCTAGGACCCTAGACATCCTTATTAGACATTTTTACCATGTTCCATAAATCTTTGTTTTATTCTGCTGCTGAGGCTTAAGCGTAATTAAAGAGTGCCGCTTTATCGTCCCTTGGAAGGCGTTCTGCAGTTTCTGCTTTTCAAGCCGTCTTGTCTCTCGTTTGCATCTGATCTCTTGTACTATGGTTGCGTTCCTCCGGGTTCTTTACACTAAAAAAAACAAAAACAAAAACATGTCACCACTTGGCTAAGCCAGGAGTTGTTGTTGTTGTTTTAGTACAGTCTTTGTGCAGTTTTTAGCGTTTCTGTCTGTGTCAGTCTGGGCTGACTTATAATGTATAATCCAGGACACCTTCTGCACACTGAACAGTGCTGGGTGGGGCCCCTGGGTCTCACCCGGGTCTGTTCACCCCTAAATAGATGGAGGATGAGTTATCCACCCCTTAGAGCCTCACTCTTCTCATCTGCAAGGCTGGGGGTGTTGATATGGTGAAGTGGAAGCACTGGTACTTGGTGTGCAGGGTTCCCTGAGTCCAGTGAGGAACGCAGGCGAAGCACCCATGGGGCACAGTGCACCCCATGGAGCGTGGACACGGCGATGCTCAGGCCGCAGTGCCTGGACCATCACGTCCACTTTCCAATGCCTCCTGCCATGCGCTTCCTCTGGGCAGGGTCAGTGCAGGGAACCTGGGGCCTGGCAGAGGGGCCACCCTCTGTGACTCCCGAGTGCCATGGAGCAGCCCAGGTCACCCGCAGTCTGCCCAGGGCTGCAGCGGAGCGGACACTGGCCCCGGGAATGAGAGGTCCAGGGAGGAGAAGGGAGGTGCCGGGGACGGGCACAAACCCCATTCCCAGGCCCAGCTGCGCCCCCGTGGGTGCCTGGACCAGTCCATCAAGTGGAATGACTTCATCTGGCCAGCTCTAGCTTGTGTGTGACCTCGGCTAGTTCTTTCACTTGTTTGGGCCTCAGTTTCCCTGTGTGTAAAGCATAGATGATAATAAAACCGTTGGGTAAAATGGATAATACATGTAAGACCCTCTGAAAATGAAAAAAGCTCTGTTACCATGGGGAAGGCTGGACTTCTCCACCCACCCTGTCAGTTTCAGTTTGCTTGTAATTTCCTTAGGACTTTTGTGACTGTGAACACAAGAGAGATTTACTTGCCATTTTAGCTTTCTTTCGGTGACCTTGACAGGTTAGCGGATTGTGGTTATGCCAGACTTAGGTAATAGTTTGAGATGCATTCCCTCTCTCTAGTCCCTGGAAGAGTTTGAGGGAGATTTGGGCTCTTCCTTAAATGTTCAGAAGCATTCACTAGTGAAACCCTATGGGTCTCGAGTTTTCTTTATGAGAATAGCCAATTTCCTTCACAGATACAAGACTTTTATATTTCTCTTTACATGTTGGAAAGTTGTTTTTTCAGGAACTCGTCCGTTTTGTCAGATACAGAACTCGTGGTTGCTGGGTTTTTACTTCCCACCCTTCAAAGGGGTCATTCCATTACCCTGCGGCTCCCATCGTTTCTGTTGGAAAGCCAGCTGTCAGACGCGCTGCCGCCCCTTTTAAAGGAATTGCGTGTTTTTTCCTCTGGTTGCTTTCCCAACTTTCTCTTTGGTTTTTGGCAGTTTGACAACAACGGGCCCAGGAGTTTTCTTTGCAGTTACTCTGCTTGGAATTCAAAGAACTTCTTGAATTGGTGGTTCGATGACTTTCATTGATTTTGAAAATTTTCAGCCAGTAGCTTTTTGTCACTTCTGTCTCGTTCTCTTGCTTCCTTCTAGGACTCCAGGCATCTTTGTTGGACATTTTTACCATGTTCCATAAACCCCTTTTTCCCCTGCATCTTCCTTTTTTTAAAGTTTCTGTGCATCATATAGAATATTTTTACTGATTTTGCTTCCAGTTTGCTAATCCTCTCTTCTTTTGCTTTGTCAAATCAATGGTTGAGTTCACTGCACATCAGTGTTTGAATCTCTGATTTCAGCTATTGTGTTTTTTTTTGTTATTCTAGAATGTTCATTTGATTTTCTTTTCTTTCTTTTTTTTTTAAATTTATTTTATTTATTTTTAGACAAGGGTAGGGAGGAAGAGAGGGGAAAACAACATCAGTGTGTGTTTGCCTCTCATGTACCCCCTACTGGGGACCTGGCCTGCAACCCAGGCATGTGCTCTCACTGGGAATCAAACCAGCGACCCTTTGGTTCGCAGGCAGCGACCCTTTGGTTCACTGAGCCACACCTGCCAGGGCTGATTTTCTTTTTTAATTAATAGTTTATTTATTGTTGTGTTTTCTCCATTACCATTTAGCCCCCTACACCTTCTTCCACCTCCACCCACCCCCACTCCCCACCACCACACTCCATTTGACTTCAGTGAGTAGATTCCAGTTCCCTGGTTATGTGTTCCATTTTGTCATCTATTTTGGGAAAATATTAAGCTTCCTTCCCTGCGGGAGGAGGCTGTGGCCAGCACGTGGGGCAGAGCTCAGGGCTGACTGTGCCGGGTCCTAGGTCAACGCATCATTGGCCATTACCGAGTCCCCAGTGGGGACCAGTGGGCCGGGTCCTCTTCATGCATGGTGTCCTGGAGGGCAGTGGAGGGGGACACTGGGTTGCTGTCCGTTCGACTCCTGGGGGGCGGGGGACACGTGACGGAACAGCCGCTCCACTCTGCCGCCCCCCCCCACCACACCGTTTGAGCGCGCCCAGGCCACCACTGACTGGGGGTGGCATTTCTTCTTTGTGCCAGAGTCCTTCCCTGGGGGAGGGGCCTGCCCTCCAGCGGGTCTCAGGGAAGAACCAGCCCGTGGCTGTGAGAGATGACTCGTGTCCTGGGGCCCCCAGAGCACAGGACTCTGGAATGCTGCCACTTTGTGGGCTCAGCTCTGGTTTCCTGTCTTTTCGAGTGTCTGACCTCTGCCTGGGCCTGCCCTCTGACCCCCCCACCCAGATCTCGCGCTGTGAGGATGAGGCAGAGAGCAGTCTGGTCCTCGGACCCTGTTCTCGGGGAGGTTGGTCGGGGAGAGGGGAGTCGGGGGGAGAGAGAAGGGAGCCAGCTCCCTTCTGGCCTGGCGCTGGGCTTCTGCTACCAACCCTCAAAGTACCCGCTGTTGCCCTGGCGACGGCAAGGTTGGGGCTGTCCTGGGGAGCCAGTGAGGCGGGAAGAGGAGGCTGGAGGGGGAGGAGGGTGCCCCCCACCCCGCTCCACAGCAGCTCTGCCTCGTACTCACCTCTTATCGTCGCTGGTGGCCTGGGCGGCGCACCCTCGGAGAGAGCAGAGCCCGGCCCCACCGCGCCCTGGATGGGAACCACGGACGTACCCCACACCCCCAACGTCAGCCTTGAAAGATGCTTGCTGTCTTCTTCACAGAACCAGTCACAGATACAGCTAATTTTTTCTAGTTTTTATTTTAGCCTTGGTTGGAGAAGAGCCAGAAGGTGAATTCCTCATGGTGTGAGGTGGGAATGAGTGCTTCTCTGGGTTCTGATACTCACCTCTCAGATTTCACAGAAAGTTCTTCATCCTGACGTTCCAGGGTTTAGCGAAGACGCAGGTAGACAATGAGCCCACAGGGGACATTTGCTGTGTCAGCAGGCTCGGGCGCTGGCGGCCCTGGCAGCGAGCTGGCGGCAGGGCACGGGCTGTGTGGCTTTGCGCGGGGGCCCCGGCCGCCGTGGGCGGTGGTGAGCCCTTGCCGCAGCCTCTGACTGCACTTCTCCCCAGGCAGTTGTAGAGCCCACTGTCTGTGACCGTGGGGCCAGGGTTCTGACACGTCCCCGCCTGTGCCGGGGGGTGAGAATGTAGGTGTGTTCAGGGTGGTTTATTGAACTCTTACTTTGTGCCCAGCTCTGGACTGAGTTTTTCCTGGGAGATCTCATTTAATCATCACAACAAACCTGGCAGGGGAGCTGGCGCTCCTTCCCTCCCCGTGAGGGCTCCTGTTTGGGGGCTCTGAACTGGGAGAATCCGGTGAGCCCCGCCCGGACCGCGCCTGGACTCTGGGTGTCTGTTTTGTTTGACCATCTCAGAGTTTTAAAGATTCCTAATACTTTATATACAGTCTATATAAAGACTTGTATTTCTGACTGCCTGGAAAATGGAAAGACCTGACTTCACAGGGCGCAGAGGAAGAGCACATCCACGTCCTAGCTCAGCCTCTTACTTGCCACATGACCTTGAGCCAATTCCTTATGCCCCTTGAGCCCGTTTCCGTGTCAGAGTAAGACGGTCAGTGTCTGAGCCTTCCCGCCGCAGTACTTTGGGCTCTCTTCTCGGTCAGCACGGGGACACAGCTGTGAGCGAGCAGCACTGATCCCCATCTGGGCGACAGACACCGATCAGATGAGGATGAGCTGTGTTAGGAGGTAGGCAGGGCGAAGCGGGGGAAGGAGCCTAGGGCGTGCTGGAGTGAAGGGAGGTGACTATTAATATCATGTGACCAGAGAAGGCTTTCTGATAAGGTGAGATTTGAGCAAGACCTGGAGGCAGCAAGGGTACAAGCCATGCAGCGTTCAGAGAGATGAGATGAGCAGGACGTGCAAAGGCCCTGGGGTGTGATCACAGGACAAGAAGGTGGCCAGTGCAGGGGAGCAGAAGTAAGGGGATGAGAGAGAGGTGAAGCGGAGCAGTGATGGCGGCCCGATCCTACAGCGCCTTGTGAGGACCTTGGCTTTTCCCCTGTAGGAGAGAGAGACATCGGAAGGTTGTAGCTTTTAAATGGGTCAGTCTGGGGGAGGAAAGACAGCAGTGGAAGCAGGGAGACGAGTGAGGGGCCGTGCAGTAGCGTAGTGAGAGGGGGCAGTGGCTCAGACCACGATGGAGGGGGTGACCGGGGAGGAGGAGTCTGGATGTCTTTTGAAGGCAGAGCCAGCAGGACTTACTACCGGGCAGGCAGGCTGGAGCTTGTTTTGTGCACTTGCCTGACCGTTGGAGGGCCTGCATCTGCCTTTGCAGACCACCCACACCGCCCCCGCCAGAGGCTGTGTGCCCCTCCCTGCAGGACAGCACCTCAGAGCAGCGTGCTGGGGAGCTCAGTGAAAGTTGGCGACCTCAGGTGCACTTTGACTTGGCTCTGCCCAAGGGTGACAGGAGATGTCACTAGCAGGGCCATACATGAGTCCCAGCCCTGCCCCACCCTCTCTTCTGCCCCCAAGGCCTTCCTAGAAGCTGGCCAACAGGTGCACAGAGAGGGGCACCTAGTAGAAATGCCAGTTTCCGCAGTGACCTGCCCAGCCTGTCAGCCAGTCTGGCCGGCATGGTGGGGAGTTTGGGGATGTACCCAAAGTGTCAAGAGCATGGGACAGTGGAACCCAGAGGATCTGCCTGGGGCCATGTCTGGGGTAAGCCACAATCCTGTGCCCCAGTTAAACCTACAGCTGGGGAGAGGTCCATGGGTGCAGAACGCAGGGAGGGTGTGAATGGGCGGGGGGAGGGTGGAGGAAGGAGGGACAGTCAGTGGCCGAGCTACAGAGACTCTTAGAAGCGTGTTTGGAGCTGGATTTAAAAAGAATGTGGTGGATGTGGATTCTCAGGTGGATTTTCAAGAAGAGAGGGCACCTGGCAAATGTGTGTGGTGGGAAGAAAAGGGGGGGAGGCGGAGGTGGGGTGAGTGAGGAGTGAGGCTGGGGGGTGGAGGTGGTAGATGACAGAGAGTGATGCTGTGGTGACAAAGTCCTCATCGGAGGACTGTCCTTTGTCCCTCGGGTGGGGAAGGATTGGAGTCAGGGACCCACCAGAAACTGGTCTGGGGCTGGGCTGGCGTGGGGGCTGTGTGGGGAGGCGGAGTCAGGGCAGGTGGGAGTGGCCTTTGGAAGCCGCTCTGGCGAGATTTACCGCCCCACGGTGGGGAGGCGGAGGGAGTGCAGCCAAACCACCCCGGCCTCACGGTGGCGATTTTGTCTGTTTTACCTGCCTGGGCCCCCATTTCCGGGGCAGATGGAGCTGCTGCCCTGGGTCAAGGACGGAAGCAGGTGTGCACTTCCACTGCCGACACCGGAGCGCCAGTCCCTTCCCGCCGATCACAGGGGCGACGGCAGCATCCTTCTCAACACTGAGCCCCTCCAGGCAGCCACTCCCTGTCCCTCAGTGTTGGCTCACAGCTGAGCCTAATTGTTGCAGTGTCAGACGTCGGAGGCCCCAGCCTTCAGTGGCTGTTTAAATCCGCTAAAATGTAAAACTGAAAAATCAGTTTCTCCTTTGTGTTAGCCACATTGCATGGGCTCAGTAGCTGCATGTGGCTGGTGGCTACCATATTGGACAGCTCAGATTCTAGAACATTCCCGTGGTTGTGCAAAGATCTGTTAGTGCTGTTCTGGAGGCGGACGGCTTGCCCCTTGGGCCTCGGCTCCTGGAGGACAGCTCATTAACTCGCCAAGCCTCTAAGGAGCTTGGGCTCTGGGCCAAGCACTCTTGGGGAGGGCTCAGTACTGCACATGTGGCTTTCTTTGGGTCCAAAGGGCTGTCTCCTGAGCTTGCGGTCACCTTGGCCCCACCTCTGGAGATGGCACAGGAGTCCAGGCAGGTGACCAGAAGCCTCAAGTACTCGTTGTCCCCTCTCCAGCAGCACAAGGGCACAGGGCCCACCCCGGGCCTGTGGGATTTCCGTGCTGTCCACGAGGATGTGGCCTGGTGGTGAGGGCTCCCTCTCGGAGCCCACCAGCCTGGGACCCTCTGGGCGCCTTGGCCAGGAGCCTGCGGTCACGTGGGAGGTTCTGTTGAAAGAGCGCTGGCCTTCGAGTCCCGCTGTGTCCCCTCCTCTGCACTCGAGCAGGCTGTGCCTGAAGACAGCACAGCACTCCTGCCCCCCGAGACCGGCCACTCCAAGGTGACTTGACTGCACCGCCCACCAAGCTCTTGGGAGCACCGTCTGCCTTTGACCTCCCCAGCATTTAGTTCAGGGACTTGCACGAATGGCCAGTGACTGTCCTCTGAGCAACTGAAGTTGTGTGATCCCCTAGTCTGAGTGGCGCCTGCCTGCCCCAGAGACACACGGAATCCCTGGAGCTCCCGGGTCTCAGTGCTGTGGCTGCTGGGGCCCCGGCCCCCAGGGCTGGCAGGCCCGGCCTTCCTCCTCTTCATGGCCCTCCTCCTGCTGCCTCCTCTGCTCAGAGGGTCAGGCCAGGATGTGCGCCTGGTGGGGTCCAGTGACCTTATGGCTTCCAGGTGGCTTGGAAGCTCCCAAGAATCTGGATAAATCAGGACTAGGGTAGACATGTTTGTGGGTCAGCTGTGAGTCTGCTCCCAGCCTGTAAGGGGTTGTAGTGACATGGATGTGTGTGTGTGCATGTGTGCACACACACGTAGGACGCACACCCTAAGACAGGCAGACCTCACACGGACACACCACACCCATTGCCACCTGGTCACTGCTGGAGCCTGTCCCCTTCCCTCTGCCCCTTCTACTAGGGCGCTGTGGAAACTTAGCTGCTTGTCAGCCAAGCTCCTTTCCCCAAATCCCTGCGGCCCCTGGGCTGTAACTAACTCCTGAACGCCTCCCCAGCGTGTTGGCTGCGGCAGCCCGGGGCCCCTGGGAGCAGCGTGGGCCTCCTTCCTGGGGCCCAGTCCTGAGCCTGGCACAAGTGGTGGCTGAGAAGGGGGCTTGATTGCCTCCTTCCCAGGGCCCGGCTGCGGCCACGCTGACAGACCGCCCCATCCCAGACCTCGCGGCGCTCAGGAGGGAGGGCTCAGCAAACAGCTGTCCACAGATGAGGGGCCCCCAACCCAGGGGACCAGGCGGCTGAGCACCCTGCCCCCCATCCCCAGCCAACCCCCTACCCTGCCCTGAGTCTGTGCCCCACCCTGGCAGGCCTGGGGGCTTCTCCCCAGGGTCTGGGCAGTTTTTCCTCCACGCAGAGAGCCCACAGGAGGCTTTCAGGCTTTCTTCTCTGTTTAGACCTCGCTCGGTCCTTTTCCCAGAGAAGGCCAGGGCCGTGCTAACCATCTAAGCCTGCGGGGCCGGCAGAGGCTTGAGAAGCGGAGTGCCCGCCCTCTTCCTCTCGTGGAGCCCGGCGTGACCTGGACCTGGAGCGCCAGGCTGGAACCCCGTGCTCCGGGCCAGCCTGCCACCCTGCGGTGACTCCCTGCCGTGGCCACTCCCTCCTGTGGCCACCGCCTCTCAGGGCAGCACAGTCTTTGTGGGAACTGTGCTGACTTTTAGAACATTCCCCCCCCGGAAGCCAGTCTGTCCCCCCGCAGCTCTCTCTCCTGGGGCCTCCAGAGCAAGGCTCACCCGTTCCATGCAGCAGCTGCCCTCCGACTCGAAGGCTTGTCTGCGGTGCTTCCCAGCTCCTCAGCCGCCCGCAGCCGCCCGGCCCCAGGCTCTGCACCACGTGGCTGGTTCCTGACCGAGGCCCAGGCGACCAGTGTCCTTGGCAGGGAGCAGCTGGCTGGGTCTGCCACCTGCCACCTCCTCGTTCAGTACCCTTAACCTCTGTTACAGACCAAGGGCCTTGCTTGCTGAGGTGCCACTTTATGCTGTGAATTTATTTAAAATCTAATAGCATCTTAAATAGTTGTTAGACTGTGTTGTTCCTGGTCTTGACACACTGTGCCTCTCCCATCCTGTTCTCTGGTAGTTGATTTATGGGACTTGAGTAGAGATTTATCCTCCTGAATTCCATCCTGTATTCCAGGCTCAGACCAGTGAGGGTCAGGATGAGTTTTAAGGTTGTTCCGTCTTCTCCCGAGGGCGTGTCACGATTTGATGAACCATTTGCTGGGCACTTGGGCCACTTGCAGTTTTTTTCACACAAGCGTAAGTCATGCTGCCAGGAAGTTCCTTTTGCACATGTATCTTTTTACTTCTTTTGGATTATTCCTGTTGGATAAATTTCCAGAAGAGCCATTAATGGGTCAGAGGCTTGGAACAGTCTGAGGACTCCCGAAACATAGAGCAACTGCCATCCTGGGGAGAGCGGGCTCTGCCTGATGCTGCGGAGACCGAGGCACATCCCTCAGCTCTGGGCTCCCGAGAGGCTAAGGCTACCCTGGCGGCCCCCTCCGCTCCACCCCTGCAACCCTGTGGGAACCAG
>PVJI01033966.1:0-10833 GCA_004026765.1 Micronycteris hirsuta | reverse complement strand
GGTGTAGCTCAGTGGATTGAGCGCGAGCTGGGAACCAAGCGGTCCCGGTTCGATTCCCAGTCAGGGCACATGCCTGGGTTGCGGGCCAGGTCCCCGTGAGGGCCATGTGAGAGGCAACCATACATTGCTGTTTCTCTCCCTCTCTTTCTCCCTCCCTTCCCCTCTCTCTAAAAATAAAATAAATAAAATCTTTAAAAAATATATATAGTAAGTCCATAAGGGGCTGCAAACCCCCGGGGTGGAAGCACCCCACGTTGAGGGTCACTTGATGTCATATACCCCTAAACTAGTAAACCTCAGTCTGCAGGGAAGAGGATTGGCTAAGTCACTCTGCGCCACGGCTCCCTTTAGCTGCCATCTTGAGGACTGTAACATCTCTCAGAAGAAAGGGCCCTGGAGGGGAAGGGTCTGTCTTGACATTGGGGAACCAGGATAAAGAAAGCCATCTTAACCGTGTGCAAGCCCCCCACCCCCACTTTCCAAGCACAATGGAACGTGCAGTAAAAGCGCGAGCTTTGGTAGGTCCACACCAAGCTCCCCTTACTTGTGTGACATGGGACAAATCATGTGAACTTCTCTCTTAGTCTCATTTTCATCATCTTAAAATTGGATGGGTAATTTCCAATTTACAGGAGCAAAGGAGATAAGGTACAAAACGAGCCCGACGCCTGTTTACGTGAGAACGGAGATGAGTGTGTGTGTCACTCTAAAGTAGATTGCGGCGGGGGGCCAATTCCAGAGCTCCTTGAGGGTTTGTATTCCCCGCTCGGGACCTGGGTACAGTGGACTGCACTAGTGTGTGCTGGGGTTTGCGGGCGGGCTGGGGTAGCAAGGAGACCTGCCTGCCTGGAGCAGAGGGTTAATGTTAGGGAGAGAGACTGAGGGGTTGGCCTCCATTCTGTTGGTAGTTAGGGAGTCACTGAGGTTAGGACCCTCTGACCTGGCACCTGTGAATAATTATTCACAGGCCTCGGAAGCAATCTCATTGCTGCAGAGTCAGATGGAAAGATTTCGTAAAGGTGAAATGGCATTCTGTGGCCCTGGTCCTCCATCCCTTGAGGGGGCTGCGAAGCCTAAAGGTGTGACCCACTGTCAAGCACTGTGCTAGGCCAAGCCTGACAGCCTCGCCCACAAGGGGAGGGATCCTTACCATTCCACCCCCACTTTACAAGTGGAAGACCTGAGGCTGGACAGAGGGGAGTGCCTTCCCCAGGATTCTGTGGCTACTAAGTAGCAGAACTGGAAGTGCTCTCTCTACTCACCACTGTCTGAGCTCCAGCACCCTGATGCCTGCCTGCCCCACCTCTATTCACTCTGCCAACAAATACTCTTTTGAGGTCCACCTCATTCCTGTGTGTCCCTCTCTCGTTTTGCACTCAGCAAGGTCACATCATGGTTCACCCACCTGAGAACAGGGCCTGCAGTGTCTTCCTGTCTCTCCCCTCTGCAGTGTGTAATGGTTGGGGGAGGGGTAAAGAGGGAGAAAGAAGATGACTGGGGATGAGGAAGGCACTTCCCAGAGTCTCCCACTTCTTCCAGGTGCCCTGGTCCTTCTTCCTGCCCTTGGCCACCCTCAAAGCGACAGTGCACCAAGTTCCTTCCTACTCCCCACTCCCCTGCATGCGCCGCCCATCCCTCCCCCCCACACAGTCCCTTGGGAGGAGCAGTGGAGGGGTGTGGTTCAGATTTCACTCCTTCCTTCATTCCCCCGCCCCATTCTCTTTTGTTGCCCTTCCTTTGCCTCGGAGAGTGCTCACAATGAAGAAGGCAGACCAGTGTAGTAGAAAGGAGCTCAGCAGCTGACTCACTCACCCTCTCAACCTGGTCCTCTTCATCTGGAAAATAAGCAGGTTGGACCAGGCATTTGCCAAAGCCTTTTCTACGTTGTTAATAATACCTGGCATGTGTCTGCTGAGTTCTGAAGGACTTAATCATCCCAACAGCCCTGTGAGAACTGGCTTTCTGTTATAAGAGGGGGGACTGAGGCTCAGATTCCAAGAGAAGTGACTTGCCCGGGTCCCAGGGCTAGAAAGTGGCAAAGCCAATATCTGAGGCTCAATCTGTCTGAGTTCAAAGCTTGAACTTTGCCCCTGCCCACAGTTGCCAGCTGCCACTCAGCTACACTGATGGAAGACCTCACTCCTCACCTGAGCCCACCTGAACCTACGTGAACCCACCAGACCCACGTGGTTGGTTCCTGGCACCTCTTGGGCCTCACCTCTGACCGCTCTTCCCCTCACTCCCTCCACTCCAACCGTGGCGTCCTCCTCCCTGTCCCAACAACTGCCTAGGCCCTTTGCCAGCTCAAGCCATTTGCACCAGCCCTTTGCTCTGCCTGAAATACCTTACTCCTCATTTTCATGTGCATCAGGATTCAAGGCCACTGCACAAGGTAGAAGAAGAGGTGAGAGTGTATGTTGACTGTGGTTTTTTTTTTCTCTGTTTCCCATTCAGATCTGATGGTGAGAATTCCAGAACAGTCAGGTCAGTACCTCCTTTCTTTATTAGTAGTTGGGAGGTGGGACAGGGACTGGGGGGCTCTTTAATTTGTTACTTGGGGATCCACGGGTAGGGGTGGGGGCCAACTCCAAGGGTTTTGCCCCATTGCTATTAGGAGTGGGTATGGAGTGGGGTGGGAGGGCTGGGGTGAATATGGCAGGCGTGGGAGGGGGCTGGAACTGTTCCTCAGTCTTTCTGACCCTAGCTGACTTGTGTGCTAGGCTGAACCCTGGAGGGGTTCATGGGAGCTGCCCAGATGGGAAAGCTGACCTGCAGAGAGTTCAGCTCCTGCCCTGGGACCCTTTCAACTTTCTCCTCCTAGGAGAAGAGGGCACGATAAATGTGGGGCCACCCTGGTCTGGCTATCATGCTCCACCCTGAACCACTGTAGCTCTGGGTAGTGGGATTTAGATGGACTTTTGATGCAGCAGGTTGTACATATTAGAAATATACATCATGGTGACAGGTGCACATATTTTTTTTTTTGCTTGCTTGGTAAAAAGGTTTACAAGCTTCAGTAAGTTTTCAGGGTGTGATCAATTTGCCACTTGAAGAGGCAGGAATAAAACTGGGTTAGAGACAAGGGCTATTTGTGCGTTTCCCATGCCTTAACCCATCAGAAGCTTCTTGAAGATGCAAGTGTTAAGTAGAGGAACAAAGTGAGAGTAATTGGGGGGGTCTCAGAAGAGGACCCATTAGTCTTAGCATTCGGGTCAAGGGTGGTGGGGTGGGCATGTCAGATGACATGGGCCCAGGCCACAGAGGCAGGGGATGGGTGCATTAGGTCCCAGGCAGGGCTGCGACTAGCGTATGCAGCACCTTCATGAAGAGAAGAGTCCACTGAGTGTGTCAGGTGGAGGAATGTTCCCTTTCCATGGGCTACCACAGCCCATCAATAGGGTTTCTGGCTCAGTGAGCAGAGCACAGGTTGGACTCAGCCCCCACGCATGCCCTCTTGGCTGTGAACCCTTGTGCGGGGCACAGCTTGTCCAACCGTATGCAGCAGCCCAAGTCTTGGCACCCAGGCAGTGGATATGGGAGGGGGCAGAAGAATGTAGCATACAGACAGAGGTGCATAATGAGATGCGCTGTACCCTAGCATCCCAGTGAGAGGGTACAGGGTGAGCACACTGATGCCCAGGGCTAAGGTAGGGGCTGTGGGAATGGGAGCGCGCTTAGGCCAGCAGGCAGTCAAGAGGCATGTGATGACCACAGTCAGGCCCAGTGTCCATGACAAGACACACTCAGTCCCTGCCCATGCATGCAGTGAAGGGCGTGACATGGGCACAGCCTGTTCTAGCATTTAGGAACGGACTGGTCTCAAAAAGGGCATGGAGCCCACTATCCCACTGTGGGTTCAGAGAAAGGCAGTGTGGGCTGACCCCCAGCACAGGCCCCCAGGCGTTCTTGCTGATACGCCTGCTACTCGTTGAGGGACAGATTGAAGGTGTCTCTAGCTTTGAGCAGTTCCTGAGACCTGTAGCTCATGGTAGTTAGTAATTATCATAATCATAAGTCAGATGGTGATATACGTTGGGCCTTTACAACTTACTGAAGTTGTCAAGGACTTTCTTTTGTTTGATCCTCCCAGTGACACTGTAGGCGGAACCTGGGCTGGCCTTCTCATCATTGTTTTACAGTTGAGGAAGCTGTGGCCCGGCCTGGTTTGCCCACAGCCACACAACTAATTTTTGGCTGAGCCTGGATTCAAACCCAGGACTGCCTGGCCCAAAGCCCAGAGCCCAGCCCACGTCCCTGCGGGAGCTGTTGGAAGCCTTGCAGATAATAGTACTTGTTCTCTTCCTCATCCTAATATTAGTAATAATAGCAGTGATCATTTGCTCCTCACATTCTAAGAACGCTGAACATGTTCTTATTTAATGCTCACAATATCCCCATTAGACATAGATTAGGATCCTTGATTTACAGATGAGGAGTATGAAGTTCCTGAGAGCATCAGTGAGTTGCCCCAAAAAGAGCAATGGGGCCCGGCTGGGGTAGCTCAGTGGATTGAGCGCGGGCTGGGAACCAGAGGGTCCCGGTTCGATTCCCAGTCGGGGCACATGCCTGGGTTGCGGGCCAGGTCCCCAGTGAGGACCATGTTAGAGGCAACCATACATTGCTCTTTCTCCCTCCCTTCTCCTCTCTCTGAAAATAAAGAAATAAAATCTTAAAAAAAAAAAGAGCAGTGGGGCCTGCTGGCATCACTGTGACTCACACACCGGCTCTCAGGATCCAAAGCCAGCGTCTGTGTTCCTAGCATCCATGCTGGTCCACAGTCACAGAAGCAGCAGGGGCTGTGAGGATTCAGCAATTGGAGAAGTGAAGGTTAGACTTGGACTGTGGAAGGGACCTCAGACATACCAGTTGTGGGGCAAGACCTTGCAAACATGGCAGGAAGACTCTTTAACTGGGAACAAGGGACAGATGGGACTGTCGGAGGATGCTCTCAGTACCTGCATGTAAATTCTTGAGCTCACTTCACTTAGGGATCAAGGATGGCTTCCGGGAGAAGGCGGCGTCTAAGCTGGGCTGTGGAGGACTGTGCACATGGAGGGCATCGCGGGAAGCAGAACCACTGTGCCCAGGAAGTGAGCGTGGAGTTAGAGATAGTGGCAGTCGGTTCATCTAAAGCAGATCTGGAAAAGGCAGGGAAAGGCTCGAATGTTAAAGATCCGAATGCTGGTCAGGGTTGGGTCACAGACACCTTCTGTCATCAGAGAGGAGCCGAGGAAGTTTGGAAGAGAGGTTGGGCTCTGCAGCATAGCAAGGGAGGTAAAGGGCTCCATTAATGGCTAGGTCACTTTCTAGATACATGACTTTGGAGAAATCTGTTCATCCCTTGGAACCCCAGTGTCCTCCTCTAATGAACATGTGTGTGTGTGTGCGCACATGCGTGTGTGTGTGTGAGAGAGAGAGAAGGGGAAAGATTAGACAGATAGGAGAAACACCACAGAGAAGCATTAGACAGTGGCTGTGTTGGAAGTGGAACAGCAAGGAGTGAACAGAATTGGTGGATTCGAAACCTCCGTGGCACGGCCCAGGCCTGAGGGCTTCCAAGTACGGGGTGCCAGCGGAAGTGTGGAGTCTAATTAGAGCTGAACAGCTTGTGTTGCGGGAGGGCTGTGGGTAGAGGAAGGTGCCTGGACTTCCTGTAGATTCTTGAGAAGTTGTCAAAGCTCCAGGCACCTTAAGCCAACGTCCAGAGAGGGACTGGCGATGGCTCAAGGTCACGAAGCTAGCTCTCAGCAGAGCCTGCTTCCTAGCTGTGTGTTCTTTGTGAAGTTACTTAACTTCTCCGATCCTTATTAGTTTTCTCATGGGTAAAATGAGGATAATAATTCTGACTTCCGTGGGTTGATGAGACAACCTTTACAGTAAAGCAAAGCTCAGCATAAAATAGTGGATAACACATGGGTGTGCTCTCTGCCCTCCCCTAACCCAGTCCCTTGCCGTATGCTGAATAGACAAGCTTGAGAAATGTGAAGTGTAGAACTTGAAAACAGAAGGGCAAGAAAGGCCAATACCTCTGCCACCGGAAGCAGAAGGAGCCCAGTCCTAGAGGCACTGCCTCTGCAGTTAGGGTCAGGCTGCAACTGGGTACTGGGGGGACTAGGGACAAGGCTGGGGTTGCTTGGCACACAAAGATAAGAGCTGGAGGAGGTGGCCTGTTGCTAGGTAAGGGGAGAGGGTGTGGGGAGCGGCTGACACCCTGAGGAGCCAGGGATGTCCCCATGGCAACTGGAGCCGCTGCGATCTCAGGAGGAGAGGTGGGAGGAGGAGCCACTGCTGGCTCTGCTCCCAGAGGAGGCCTCCCACTCTGGGCCTCAGTGCCCCCATCTGTCCATCGGGAGTCTGGGTTAGATAATCTCTAAAATTCTTCCTTGTGCTGACCTGGTGGTAGTCTGGGGTGGCTGAGAGCTCACAAGACGCCCTTCCGTGGTTCCCTCGTTCCCATGTCCAAGGCACCACCAGTCACCCGAGCAGCCCCAGCGACACTGGCTCTTCCCTCCCGTACTGCCTCATGTTTGCAACAGCCCAGGTGCCCACCCTGTCCAGCTGTCCGTTGCAATCATTTCCTTTGTCCGGAACCTTGTCGCTCACTACCTGCACAAAGCTCCCCGGGGGGCACAAGTCCAGTCCTGCGCACTCTGGGAAGATGTCCCCGCTCGGTTCCTCTCTCCTGGGCCTCTTTGGCTGCAAAGGTCTGAGCTCCTCCTGCTATCCTTAGTGATCACTGCTGCAGTTTATCAAGCTGTGTCTAAGAGCTGGGCTCCCCACAGCACACTTGACAGGCTGAAATCTTTACAGCAGGGGTGTCAAACTCATTTTCACCGGGAGCCACATCAGCCTCGCAGTTGCTTTCAAAGGGCCGAATGCAATTTTAGGACTGTATAAATGTAACTACTCTGTAACAGTTAAGCGAGAGCTTGGCACTGCCACCGGGTAGAAACAAGGTGCTGGGCTGGATCAAACAAGGTGGAGGGTTGGATTCAGCCCGTGGGCCTTGTGTCTGCCGCCTGTGCTTTACAGTAAATCTATGGTGTCGTGTCCCAAATCCCATTTATATAAGAGACAGTGCTCTGAGAGCTTATGTGACTTGTCTGCGGCCCCCTGGGTAGTATGTGGTGGAGCCAGGCCTGGAACCTGGCTCTGTGTAAGGGCTGCCACGCCAGGCCTGAGGGGGTTGTTAGCAGCAGCGCTTACCAGCTGATCATTAAAGCTATGTTATATGCCGGGCACCAGGCTGGGCACTTTTCCTGTATTTTCTCATTTAATCCTCACAATAATCCTGTAGGGTATATATTCTTGTTACTTTACAGATGAGGAAACTGAGGCTTGGAGAGCTAAAACGATTCCCCCTGTGGTGGAACTAGGATAGGGATCCAGACCATCAGAGTTGCAGTCACCGGGTTGTGCTGTATCGAGGTTAACCCAGTCATATTCCAGAAGTACCACAGAGCATTCCCTATGGACCGGGCCTCTGTTGTGTGGTCGTTGGGGCAAGAGAGAGCTGGGACAGAAGCGGGGTAGAGACACAGATAAGCCAGTTCTGGCAAGCCCAAATGGGAGTGTGCTGCTGAGCAGAAGCCAGATGTAAGGACAAGAGTCTGGAAGGGGTGGAGCTGGAATCTGACAGTGGGGTAGAGGAGGAGGGAGGCGGGGGAAGTTGGGTAATTTTCCCAAAGAAGGTACCTTTCCAGGAAGCTCACAGGAGACAAGAAGAGGCAAAAGGGTCCTCCCTCCCCTTCCTGTTTGCGCTCCCTTGCCCCCTACCTGGCCCAGCCCCAGGAAGTAGGTGACCCCTAAGCTGGCTGCGTGCCTGGTTGGCACCAAAATAAACTCTCTCTTCCCCTCCCCTCGCTTCTGTCCCCTCTGTCCTGGCTTTAATTAGCAGCCCTGGGATGAGTCATTTGGCAGCTGGGGAGGGAGGCTGCTCAGCGCCCAGTGAAGCCTCCACTCCTGGCTCAAACCGAGCCTTGCGGGCAGCGCCACTGTGTTCTTGCACGTGGGTGCACTGCTGCCGGCCGGCCGGCCATGTCCGTACGGGTGTGAGGAGTGCAGGGGCAGCGCTACAGGCTACTGCGTGTCTGTACGTGTCGGGGTATCCGCACAGGAGCATATCTGGTCATTGCTGCCTTTGTTTCTGTGTGCCACTGGATGTCAGAGTGTGTGTGCGTGTGTGCGTGTCTGTGTGTGTGTGTGTGTGGCTTTAGCATTTGTCTGTGGTAGACAGTGTCAGGAAATGAGGGACCATTTGGGTGAACAAACACAAACGCTTTATAATTACCTTCACCCCTCCCTACATAAGTGTTCTCTTTGCGTTTTTGCTTATGCAAGCCCTGCACTTATATCTCCAATTTTCCCTTGTCTTAGTTGGGGTGCATTTTGTGGCAGGGAACACAAGCCCGCTCAAATTCACTCAAGAATGGCGGGGGGAGGGGGAATGAGGCTACAGCTCACAGAATCTAAGAATAGTAAATGAAGTATAGCCAGGCCTCACCCACTGGAAATGGGACCAAGAAACCAAGATATTTCTCTCTATCGCTATCTCTAGCTATCTCTTTCTCTGTCTCTATCTCTATCTCTTTCTCTATCTCTATCTCTATCTCTCTATCTCTCTATCTCTGGCACGCAGGTCTTGGCTGTCATCTCTCATGGCTTGCCTGGTCCCTGTCATCTCTTTGTCATTGACTCCTGTCTCTGGACTGGCTTCTTCTGCTTTCACACAGCCTCATGTGGCCACCAACCTGGAAGCAACGAGACCTTCCGGCTTCAGGGTCCACCGCCACAGGACTGCAGCATTTCTGTCTAGCCTGTGCTAATACAAGTGGCAAGGTGCCGTAGGTGGGAGTCAATTCCTTTCAAAGCTGACGAGGGTGGAGTGGTCAAATACTTGATGGTTGGCCTTCTGCCGCAAGCACAATTTTTGTGCCCACAGGAAGGTCGGACCCTGGGTGGTAGTCTGTTCAGAGGCCCATTATTGTAAGATTCCATCAAGGTTTTGTTTCCTACTGTAATGCAAATTGACCTTTACTCACAGTGCTTTCAAATTTCATGTTCCTGCATCAAAACGCCCTATTTTATCTAAAAATTTCCCCTTATTTTGTGCTTTTAAGTGCACAGTGGCTATTACCACTGCTCCCGGTATGTGGGGATTTTCACAGCCTCAGAACAACTGGCATTATGCTACTTCTGGTACAGCTGCTACCAGGTTCTCAGTTGCTTCAGGAATTTTCACATTTTTATTAGTGCGGTGACTGGATTTATAGTTATCTGCAGTATATAATTACAAGAGCACATTATCAATATTATCAGCTTGACGCTTGGGCTTAGTTTTCCATTAATACAAACCCTGCAGTTTTTCCATTAATTATAGAGGGAATTAATGACCCCTTAGACAAATTTTCACCTATGAGTAAAGAGTTTGGAAGCAGCTGTGCCTGTAATGACTGTTCTTCAGACACAGGGAGAACATGGCTCTGACCTCAGTCCTGGCCTCCCGTTTCCTGGCCAAGACTGGAGGCTGCCCACTTCTTTCTCTGGAACCTCCTGTTTCTGCTGTGGTACAAAGTGGCTGCCGCCATTCTTTCTAATGAAAACGATATTTTTCTTATTATTGTTAAAGCCATTTTTCCACTTGTAAATGGTACATACGCCCAAGTGGGCGAGGTCACCCCAGGCTCACGGCAGAGTCTCCAGCTCCTCTCCTCCCTTTTTTCAGAATTCCAAATATTAAGAATTGCTTTGATTCAAACAATGTCTGCTATGTATCAGGTGCTGTTCGGAAGCCCTCAGCACACATTATCTCTGATCTTCCTGGCTGCCATGCCAAGCAGTGATGCTCACGGCCACTTTACCAATAGGGAACAAAACTAGAGAGGGTACAGGGACTTGTGAGAGGTCATCCATCCATTTGTCCACCCATTTATTCAATCACTCACTCACGGATGACCTGCCAGACACTGATGCGCTAAATTAAATGCAGTTGATAACAACGATGAGTAATAACAGAATTCTGCTCTGAGGAAACTCACCGTCATGTAGGACGATGGGCAAGGAAACAGACAATTACAGAGAATTACAGGGGAAGTGTAGGGTGCTGTGGGAGCACCCAGGAAGTATACCCAACCCAGCCTGAGGGTCACGGAGGCTTCTCCAAGCTGACAACTAAGCTGAGAGTTGGAAGATGAGTAGAAGTTAGCGAGGTGAGGAGTGGGGTGGGGTGGGGGGGGCGAGGAGCAGTGGGGAGCGTTGCAGGCAGTCCAGAGTGTACGCCAAGGCTGTGGGAGCGCTGTTCGGCACTTGCGTTTGTGAACTGCAAAGACCGTATGTGCAGCGGGACGGTCCTGTCATGACAAGTGGTCTGGAAAGCCGTCAGAAAGTACATTGGGAAGCTGGAACGGGGACCCTGGTCAGTTAGGCTGTGAGCTGAGGAGCTGCAAGACCCAACAGCATTTTCCATGCTTCCGGGCTCTGGAGACAGGCGGTTTGCATGTCAGGCCCTGGGGCCCAGCCTGGCCAGCATCAGGCCATGATTTCAGTGCTCACAGTGCCCTCGAGTGTCCATAAGCCTATCTTGCAGCCTGCACCTCAATGTGGATTGTGTGTCTCCTACTAACGCTGACTTGTGTGACTAGGTGCTCTGTGCCGGATGCTGGGGACACTGAGATGAGTAAGACAGCCCCTGCTCACAGAGCTCTTACTCAGAAGAGGCAACAGACAGTGCCGAGAGAAGCACAGGGTGGAAAGGACACAGGGGAAGGGTCAGAGCAGGCTCCCAGAGCCCCACAACCTCTGAGCTAACTTGTAAAGAACGGGGGGGGGGGTGGC
>PVJI01033965.1:0-10833 GCA_004026765.1 Micronycteris hirsuta | reverse complement strand
TAAGGTCATATGTTTGATAGCTTGCATTTTCCAATAAAACGTTTTCTTCAACTAATCTATACTTACTGAACATATTTTTTAAGCAACTTATTCTAGAAGGCACCATACAGAGATCAATCAGACTCAAGAAAATTCCAATTTCTCACTGCGGATATGTAATACATAATTAAGGCAACAGAGAGACTGTCCAAAGTGCCCCATTATGGAGTGTGTATCAAGAAGTTGTCAGGGGAGAGAGACTGTGTCCTTTGTTTGTTGGAGGGGAAGTGAAGAAATTTTGTAAAGCCCATAAAGAGAAACTACAATTTTAGCTGAGTTTGGGAAAAAAATAACTTACACATGGAAGAATGGTAGGGGGTATGCTAAGCATTACAAACACAGTAAACACTCTAATCAAATGCTGTTATCACTCAATTCATGAAACTTCTAAAACATCTTCCATGGTTTCTCCTATCAAACAACTTTGAAGACGTTAAAGATTTACTGACATTCAAAATTTCCCATAACCTACTCTCATAAAAATAAAGTATTCTCTTTACAACATGATCGTTTTTTTCACCTTCTATACTTACTATAGTACTGAGATTTTCACTTCAGTATAAAAACATCTGAGTGTTTCTGAGTTGTAAGCCAGTGTCTTTACATGAAAAATATCAGTTCAGTTTTTCTTCAACTGGAGCCACGTAGTCCTAAGTAGTCACCATCCAAGTAGCCATTGTCATTTATCTGAATTTAGGGCCAAAGTGAAAATCCATTCATCATTCCAAGAATGTGCAAAATATTCACATAATCGACTAAATTATTATTCAATCTACTTAGAAAGCATACCCACTTAACCAAAGAGCCTGTCTCACCACAGATCTACTGAAGACTTATTTAAAAATAAACCCGAGGTCTCCAAAGTCGAGGCAAAAAGAGATGGTTCTTTCTCATGGAACCACCCACCTGACATACAACAGCACTTGATTCATTCTGTAATACCAAAATACAATAGCGGCAAATGTAATAATGGAGAGAAATTGTACAACCTAGCTTTGTCTAATCAGTTCAGTTTTTCTTAACTCTGTTATGAAAAATTAACATTTGGGTCTAATTTAAATGGAACTAAAATATTAATGGCAGATGCCTTCATGTTGCACAAAGACTAGTTTTTGTCCAGAAAGTGAAAAAGATGATAATGACTATCTTACAGAATTATTTAGGTGATATGCACATTTGAATATTTGCTTATTTTGATCATAGGCTTATTGAAGCAATATTCTTTGTAGTAACTTAAAAACATACTAGGGTTGACAAGTACTAAGTCCATTTTTTAGTGTGTCCTGAACATAGATCTTTTATTGAACAAATAATTTTATGTTGGTTTCATAATTTATCTATTCAATACAATTATACACTTTGAATAAAATATGTAAATGTGGGCACTTGTATAAACAGACTATATTAACCCATTAATATAACAAACCAAACAAATAAAACAATTCGGGGTTGGTGAGATACTGCATAGGATGAAGGTAGACATTAGAAAAATGCTATTAAATCAAATCCAAAGAACTTGGGAACCATTCAAAGTCACCTGGGCCTAGGTTATCCAGTAAGGAATTCATTCGTTTTCTCGCTAGAGGACAAAGGAGACATAAGAATTTGGAAGAGATATATATGTATATTTTTACATATGCTTTGTATTATATATAATATTTTTATGTTAGGAGTAATAGTCTTTCAAAAGTAACACTTCACAATTTCCATCTGCTAACCATTTAAACACTATAAAAGCACAGTAATATAAATAGAGCTTTGGTCACTTTATTTTTTATAGGGTGAAAAATAAGATGAATGAACTTAATATTTACTGAGAACCAATTTTATGATTTAGACACAAAATTAAAAAACATTACTATTAAGATTCTGAGAGCCTAGTCGGGCAGATGATGCATATTCATATAATTGCAGGAGACTTTTGACATTTTTCAGGCAAAGTCTCAATACTTTGGTTTAACAAATTCTTTAATAAAGAAATGCTGGCTCAAGCCTTCTTCCAACACATACATCTGAAATAAGAGATATGTTTTCTATATATAGCTCCAAGTTAGTATTGAAAATGTGGTCCAGCCTTTCTTGGGCTTCCGAAACTTTCAGTGGCTGTCCAATGTCAAACCCGCTTTTATAAAAACACTAAGACAAAATCATCTGCCTGTCTCACTCTCATTCTTTCATGGGTATATAGTGCCTTTTTTAGAATCTATGTCATATATAAACAGGAGTGTGTAAAAGTAGGTTTACTGTTGTGAGTACATGAAATACATAGTTTATTCTCGTATTATTATCCCTTATTATTATATTATTTGTATTACAACTGTAAACCTACTTTTGCCCACACCTGTACATTTATATATTTATTTACAGATATATATGATATAACTGAGGTACTCAAACACATATGTTAATAGCTGCCCTATTCACATCAGTCAAAAGTTTATGACCCACTGGGCATCAGCAGATGAATGGATATACAAATTGTGGTGTATATCATTTAATCATAAAAGGGAGTGAAGTTCTAACACATACTACAACATGGATGAACCTTGAACACATTGTACTGAAAGATTCTAGTCACAGAAGGTCACATACTATATGATTCTATTTATATTAGATATTCAAAATTAGATAATCCACAGACAAAGAACCCAAATTGGTGTATGGCATGGACTCATGATAAGAAGAAATGAGTCACTCTGCTTAGTGTGTATGTCTGGTTTCCTTTCAAGGTGACGAAAATGTTTTGGAACTTAGAGAAGGTGGTTTTTCAACACTCCAAATGCACTGAATATTACTAAATTGTTTGCTTTATAATTGTTAATTGTATGTTACCCCACATTCACCTCAATTTTAAAAATGTTGATTTTTTTCCCCTAAAGAAACTAGTTGTTTTGCTGCAATACTATTTGGGGGAATCCTTTCTGAGTCGTAATTCCATCAGCGATTTCATTTCCTGAGAGGCGGTTAGAAAAGCTGAATGTTAAGCTCTTCCACAGACCAACCGAATCAGTCTGAGTTTTGAGAAGACCCCCAGATGAGTCATGTGTAACAAAACATGTGAGAAGCATTGTCATTTGGCATTGCTGCTAGAACTGACATGTGAACCGCATCACCTTGCAATCTCATTTCATTCAGACATTTTAATACATAATGACATTATTTGCATATTAAAGATAATAGAAGTTGATTATGGCAGTGTTTCCAAACTTGTTAAGTCATAAGAAACAAAAGAAAATTTAGTTAACATCTTGGTAAATAGAACATCTACCTGGAAGTTCTTTAGGAATTGTACAAGTTAAAAAAAAATTATATCAAAGCATAGAAAATAAAATTTATCTTAACTTTTACTTTTAATTAAAAGCCACTAAAACAATGTTCTGATTTAAAGAAAGACCTCAGTGTTTTCCCTTGAATTCTTATGGCTTAAAAAATTTATTCTGTTCTACTTTTAGAAATACATAGGTTGAATGGTTTGTGAAGCACCGATCTGGATAATCACCTACCGTACCCCACTCTCTAAAGTAATACAGCCAATCTATACTTATTTTTAGTTTTTCAACTGATGTGTCCGGTTTTTAATCAAGTAGAGTAGACATTATTGGAGGTAAATCCAACACTGTCATGTTATACAATTATACTTACAGACAATTATTTGAAACATAGGCTTCATACTATTACTTTACACAAAATTTTCCTGAGCTTCTTAGTTACCCTGAAAACTCTACATATTGATGTAGATGTAGATTTTATACCTTGAAATTTGGTATTTTATACATATTAGAGGAGGCAAATCTTGTTTTTCTTTATATGAAGAAGAAAGGAGCAAAACTTAGCTTTAGATAAAAGGGTTCATGAAAGTAAATGGAGACTGGATTCAGGCCAAGGTTAATGGAATCAAAGGATTAAAGAAAACTTCAACTTTGTCTTAGCTGTTTTGTTTTTTTTTTCCTAATAAAAAGGCTCACACAAAATATGACCAAAAATAGTTTAAAATGATAGGTCTGGAGTAGCAGAAATCTGGTGTTTTTAATATACATGCATGTACTTTGTATTTTTTTTTTTATTTTTTTTTTATTTTACTTGTGTTCCATTACAGTTGTCCTAATTCTTCCCTGGTTGCTCTCTACTTCCCTGGCCAGCTCGCTCTCCCACAGTCAATCCCTACCATGTTGTCCATGTCCTTGGGTCATTTATACATGTTCCTTCACTAAACCATTCCCCTTCTTTTCTTGCTTCTTCTCCTTTCTCCCCCTTCCCCCCTCCCCTCTGGTCACTGTCAGTCTGTTCTTTATTTCCATGCCCCTAGTTCTATTTTGCTTGTTTGTTTGTTTTATTCATTAGGTTCCTGTTATAGATGAGATCATATGGTATTTATTTTTCACTGCCTGACTTATTTCACTTAGTATAATATTCTCCAGTTCCATCCTTGCTGTCTTGAAAAGTAGGAATCCCTTCTTTCTTTCTGCTGCTTAGTATTCCATTGTGTAAATGTATCGCAGTATTTTGATCCACTCATTTACTGAGGGGCACTTAGGCTCTTTCTAGCTCTTGGCTATTGTAAATAATGCTGCTATGAACACAGGGGCATAGGATCTTCTGAATTAGTGTTTCAGGATTCTTAGGGTATAATCCCAGCAGTGGAATTGCTGGGTCAAAATGCAGTTCCATTTTTAGTTTTTTGAGAAAATTTCACACTGTTTTCCACAATGGCTTCACCAATCTGCATTCTCACTGACAATGGAATGGGTTCCAGGTTCTCCACATCATCACTAGCACTTGTTTTTTTTTTTTTTTAATGTGCTAATGATGGTCATTCTGCCCAATGTGAGGTGGTGTCTCATTGTGGTGTCATGAGCTTGGTATATATGTCCTTGCAACTTTTGCTTTATATTTCTCCACACATACATTTGTATCCATGCAACTGATATTTCTGGTTTTCTGAATGTACATGTGTAGTATCAAACTTTTTAACTGTATGCATTTTTTTATTCAATATTGTATTCTTGAGATGTATAGATATTGAAATAAAAATACGTAGTACTGGTTTATTACTTTTATTACTATTTTAGTATCGCATGTTGATATATCTTTTCATTTATTCCTTTCCCCAGTGATGGGTACTTAAGTTATTTTCAGTTTTTCATAATTAAAAACAATGTTGCATAAAAAGAAAAAAGGCAATTCAATGGATCAAAATAAAATTCTGAAATCAAATTTGCTTCTGTACCCCGACTAATGAAAAATAATTGATTTTAAGACCACTATGAGAAAAATGAAATTCTATAAAGCACCAATTCAACAAATCTAGTCCCAAAATAATTCTGGAAGTATCAATTGCTGTAAAGGATGAAATTATTGTTTGCCAAATTGAGAACATTGTTCTTATCTTTATTTTTATTTATTAGCTTATATTCCAAGGGATTCTCTAGAAATGTACTGATTTTAGCATCTTATAATTGCCAACACTGAATTACATTACCAATCATTTGGGGAGGTACCCATAAAATAACAGGTTATGTTATAAAGTAACAATGATAATCCAGTAATTTGATTAAATTATGCCTTTACGATCCCAATAACGTAAGTTTTACAAAGTCAAAAATTCTTTAAAATATATTTTTTTTCACAGATATATCTACAGGGCTTAGAATAGTACCTAGGCGATGACAGAACACTCATTGTTTGAATAAATGAATTTTGGAAACAAAACAAGAACAATTTCATACGGGACTATTTCCTCATCATTTTTATCAACCTTCCTCAAGCATATCTCCAGTTGGATTCCTAATGAAATCCAGACAGACAGCATGGCGAGTATAGATCTACAGATCTTCTGATTTTACTGCTAGATATTTGCACTGAATCAGAATATATAAGTAGGTGTCTGTGGAAAGGCAAGTGAAAAAACTGAATATGGATTTTTGAGATTTAGCATGGGCTAACGAAATAATTTTTAAGATTAATTTGGAATATCAAGAAATGAGACAAAGTCATTTGACAAGATGTGAACATAAACTTTTAAGGCAACAGGTTAAAAGTATCAGCAAAAATTTACTTGAGTATTTCTCTTCTGATATAGTTTTTTCCACCCTCAACCCCTGAGGGTGGTTTTGCTTACTTAATGGGAGGGGAATAATATCTTTAGAACATGATTGGAGAAATCTGGTATAAGGAACATTGAGAAATCTTCTCTCTCAAAGAATAGCTGAAGCCTGAACAGTGATGGACTTGTAGTTTGGTGTAGCCATGTGTCAATATTATCACTTTGGACACTTTCCCTGCATGTATTGCTTGGCTTTAGGTTGCTCATCAGTATACAAAGCACAGTTTTTGTTTGTGCTCCTTACCTGCTGTGTGAGCTGGACACTTATCTGAGCTTACGCTGCAGATTTTCCTAACAATAATTGCTTTTCATTTAACAGAGGAAGAGTTTGCTCCCAACAAAGAAAATGTAGCACTGTGACATTTTTAGTAAAGTATGAACAGGTCAGTGATTGCTTATAGATAGTAAGCACTGAAAACTGAATATTACTTCCATAATTTTGGTGCCAAAGCTCATTTGGCAGTTAATCCCCTCTGAAGTTATTTATAGTTCTTATCCCACTTACTGTGAATATTCATACATTTTACTTCAGTATATTAATGTGTTTGATAAGGGAAGGTCCCCAGAATTTTTTTTCCCATATATTATAACCACTTTATTATGGATTTTAATGTGGCATGGTATTGGAAATATTTCTCCAAACTTTTCTGAGAAAATATAAGTTGAGTTAAACAAAGAGGGTATAATTTTCATTTATATCTTGCTTATAAAAATTGAATTGTTCATATATGAGTAAGGTTATATGTGACACTTGGTTTACTGAATGTTTTATATTATCTAATCATAATGTGTGGGGGTTATTATTAATATTATTTTACAAAATTTTTACCTTTATACTAGACAAAATCTTCTTGATGAGAAAATTTATATATTTTTAGATTTTTATTTCCATGGCACCAGCCATCTGCTTTGTAAACAATAGATTCACTAAACATTGAATGAACTGAACACTTTTTTCTCCTGTAGTGCCTCCCTTCCTCTCTCACCAACTTTGGGATTTGATTCCACCTCAGAAGCCTAAGGTCATGATTAAGAACCTCAATTCCCTACCCTGCATTTTCCTGAATACAATGCTTTAGCCAGTTTTCCCCATTTGACTTTGACCTTTTTCTCATCTCTCACTGCAATTGTCTAAAATAAATTCCATACCTCAGCCTTTCAATAGATTGGCCCATTTCACTATCGATATACATTCCTGTTTTTTGCCTTTACCTCCCATACAAATGCATTTACTGGGTTTTAGGGACCTTTTAATAATTGAGATTTTAATGATCTTACTATAAAACAGACACCAAAATAACTGAAGTCTCTACACTACCACTTAGAAAATCAATGGTTCAATTATTTAAGTTCAGATGAGAAGTTGCTTTTGCTGTGGTTTTCTCTTCAGTTATCCATTGATCAGTGCCAATAAGCACTGGCTATTCCAAATCATTAGTACTAATCTGAATGAAATTTATTTGCAGGAAATAACTGTAAGATATTATATCTCAGAAGTAAAAGCAATAGATTATTTTTAAAGCAAAGAGTTTCTCATGAAATGTATGTTATGGAATCATCATTTGCCAACTATCCTTGGCATTATTAATTCTTTTGTGTTTGTTTTGATTAAATTCAGCTTTCAAAAGACTGTGCAAGATATTTAATGAGGTAGAGCTCATTATCCTTTTCTCATATACACCAAAACTACATTTTCAATCCTTTAGCACACCACTAGGAAATTAAACATATTCACCCGATATTGCCACAGGGCTATTGAATATTGTGCATTTTTTTAAATAATTTTTTATTGTTGTTCAATTACAGTTATTTGCATCCTCTCCCTTCCCCTCCTCCCTCCCCCTCCATCCCCACCGCCCTCTCCAGCCTCCCTCTTACCCCTTGGTTCTGTCCACGTGCCCTCCATAGTGATTCTCGAAAACCCTTCTCCCCTTTGTCCCCTCCCCCTTCCCCCTCCCCCCTGGCTATTGTTAGACTGTTCTTAATTTCAATGTCTCTGGTTATGTTCTGCTTACTTTCTGCTTTTGTTGATTATGATCCAGTCAAAGGTGAGATCATATGGTATCTGTCCCTCACTGCCTGGCTTACTTCACTTAGCATAATGCTCTCCAGTTCCATCCATGCTGTTGCAAAGGGTATAAGCTCCTTCTTCCTTTCTGCTGCATAGAATTCCATTGTGTAGATGTGCCATAGTTTCTTGATCCATTCATTTGTAGATGGACACTTAAATTGTTTCCAGCACTTGGCTATTGTGAATTGTGCTGCTATGAACCTTGGAGTGCATAGGTTCTTTTGAATTGGTTTTTCAGGATTCTTAGGGTATAATCCCAGTTGTGGAATTGCTGGGTTGAAAGGCACTTCCATTTTCATTTTTCTGAGGAAGTTCCATATTGTTTTCCACAATGATTGCACCAGTCTGCATTCCCACCAACAGTGCAGTAGGGTTCCCTTTTCTCCACATCCCCTCCAACAGTTATCTGTTGCTTTGTTGATGATTGCCATTCTCACTGGTGTGAGGTGGTACCTCACTGTAGTTTTAATTTGCATCTCTCTGATGGCTAGTGATGTTGAGCATCTTTTCATATGACTCTGGGCCCTCTGTACGTCCTTTTTCACAAAGTGTCTGTTCACGTCTTTTGCCCATTTTTTAATTGTGTTTTTTGTCTTCCTGGGGTGGAGTCGTATGAGTTCTTTACATATTTTGGAGATCAGACCCTTGTCTGAGGTATCATTGGAAAATATGTTTTCCCATAGGATTGGTTCTCTTTTTATTTTAATATTATTTTCTTTAGCTCCACAGAAACTCTTTACTTTAATAAGGTCCCATTTGTTTATTCTTTCCTTTATGTCCCTAGCTCTAGGGGGACATATCATTGAAGATGTTGCTGCGTGGAATGTCTGATATTTTCCTACCCATGTTTTCCTCTAGAACTTTTATGGTGTCACGACATACATTTAAGACTTTTATCCACCTTGAATTTATCTTTGTGTATGGTGTAAGTTGGTGCTCAAGTTTCATTTTTTTGCATGTGGCCGTCCAGCTTTCCCAACACCATTTGTTGAAGAGGCTCTTTTTATTCCATTTTATGTTTCTGCCCCTTTTGTCAAAGATTAATTGCCCGTAGAGACTTGGGTTTATTTCTGGGCTCTCTATTCTGTTCCATTGATCTATATGTCTGTTTTTATGCCAGTACCAAGCTATTTTGATTACAGTGGCCTTGTAATATAGTTTGATATCAGGAATTGTGATCCCTCCTGGTTTGCTCTTCTTTCTCAAAATTGCAGCTGCTATTCAGGGTTGTTTATGGTTCCATATCAATTTTTGAAGTGTTTGTTCTATCTCCGTGAAATATGCCATTGGTATTTTGATAGGGATTGCATTGAATCTATAAATTGCTTTGGGGAGTATGGACATTTTGATGATGTTGATTCTTCCAATCCATGAGCATGGTATATGTTTCCATTTCTTTGTGTCTTCCATGATTTCCCTCTTCAGTGCTGTGCAGTTTTCTGAATACAGGTCTTTTACCTCCTTGGTTAGGTTTATTCCCAGGTATTTTATTTTTTTGTTGTTGCTATATCAAATGTGATTTCTTTCCCAATTTCTATTTCTGCTGTTTCACTGTTATACAAAAACGCCTTTGATTTCTGGATATTGACTTTATATCCTGCTGTTTTGCCAAATTCAATTATTAGATCAAGTAGTTTTTTGGCGGAGTCTATAGGATTTTCTAAGTGTACTATCATGTAGTCTGCAAACAATGGCAGTTTTGTTTCCTCCTTTCCAATTTGGATGCCTTTTATTTCCTTTTCTTGTCTGATTGCTGTGGCCAAAACTTCCAGAACTATGTTGAATAGAAGTGGTGATAGTGGGCAACCTTGTCTTGTTCCTGATCTTAGTGGGAAAGATTTTAGTTTTTGTCCATTCAGTATAATGTTGGCTGTAGGTTTCTCATATAAGGCCTTTATTATGATGAGAAATGCTCCCTCTATTCCCACTTAGCTAAGTGTGTTTATCATAAATGGATGCTGTACCTTATCGCATGCTTTTTCTGCATCTATTGATATGATCATGTGATTTTTGTCTTTGCTTTTGTTTATGTGATGTATTACGTTTATTGTTTTGCGAATATTGTACCATCCTCACTTCCCTGGGATGAAACCCACTTGGTCATGGTGAATGATCCTTCTGATGTATTGCTGGATGCAGTTTGCTAATATTTTGTTGAGGATTTTAGCATCAATGTTCAGCAGTGATATTGGCCTAAAGTTTTCTTTCTTTGTTGTGTCTTTTTCTGGCTTTGGGATTAGGATGATGATGGCATCATAAAAAGAGTATGGGAGTCTTCCATCATTTTGGATTTTTTGGAATAGTCTGTGAAGGATAGGTGTTAGTTCTTCCTTAAATGCTTTATAGAATTCTCCTGTGAAACCATCTGGTCCAGGGCTTTTGTGTGTTGGGAGTTTTTTGATTACTGCTTTAATTTCATCCGCTGTTATTGGTTGGTTCAGGCTTTCTGTTTCTTCCTTATTGAGTTTTGGAAGATTATATTTTTCTAAGAATTTGTCCATTTCTCCTAGGTTTTCATATTTCTTGGCATACAGTTCTTCATAGTAGTGACTTATAATCCTTTGCATTTCTGTGGCATCAGTTGTAATGTCTCCTCTTTCATTTCCGATTGAGTTTATTT